>QGMI01000013.1:0-134141 GCA_007821535.1 Lachnellula occidentalis | reverse complement strand
GAGGGAGGATTAAGTAAGGAAGAAAGAAGAGAGATAGAAAGAAGAGAAGAGAAGATAAAAGAATAGGAAAGAGAGGAAGTATTAGAGGTAGAAGAAGAAGACGGATATAATTACTATAATGACTATTAAATCTAGGCTCTATAGATGCTTTACAGGTGATTTACAAGCGCTTATAGGCTTCTACAGGTGCTTTATAGGCTTTATAGGTGATTTACGGGTACTTTATAGGCGCTTTATAGGCACTTTATAGGCGTATAGGCTTATAGGCTTAATAACTAATCTATATAGCGCAAGCCTAAGGCCCTTCTAGTATAAGCTTATAAGTACTAAGAGGACTTTATCTCTATACTATTATGCTATTACAGCTATATTTTAGACTTTACCCCTTTATAGATTTAGACTTTAACCCTTTATAGATCTAGACATGTAATAAAAGACGCTTAATCTACCCGAGGCCCCTCTAGTGCGAGCTTGCGAGCACCGAGGGGACTCGTTGATTATACCAGAATCCTCTTCTTATTATGAAGTACATCTCGACCGGTTATCTATTGTCAAATATCATAGAGCTGGGTAGGAAGATCGCATTGTTCTGCTTGAAATACTCTGCACGCAATTATTGTCCAGACGATTTGCACGCACCATATGCTGTTCAGCAAGCTGTTTCGGTCTTGCTAGTTTATCAGCTCACATGTCATATTCTGATAGTCAAAAAGTGGACGTCAGCGAACAAACTCGACACCGAAACCTTTCACCCGTTCCCCCGCCTTCCAAATGAGTTGCAAAATATGATCTGGGAGCGTGCTTTGCCTTGTCCTCGAGTCCTGACAGTCGAGGCGAAAACCGATGTGACGAAGCTGAGCGACAGAGGCGTGACAGACGGTGGCTGGATCCCCATGAGTAAAGACAGCTGGCTCAGCTTGTTTCCCGACTATTAGGACCACCTTTGTGGTCTGGAAAGCAGACATACCGACAGACAGACAGTCTTGGCTTTCGCCCAACATCCAAGAATGCAGTACGAATACATTTAGAAGTAAATATATATATACATATTAAAAGTCTTAGACATGCGGCTTGCACTCCATTCACCGAATTGTATGTATTTATACAATGCCGTCAACCAAAGCAAGCATATGGTACCTGTATATAGCAACCCCAACGCCTTCCAATATTATCCACCTTACGCCGGCAACACTCGAACCAACTTTCCCAAATATCGTATCCAACAGGCGAAACCGTTCCAGGCCCGCTGTGCACACGAGACATCAAGTATGCTTCTTCCCGTTCTGTTCCGATTTCTCCCTTACCGCGACTGTCGGTCTACCAAAAATAAGCAACCACGCATAAAACAAGGCAAATAGACTTACACAGCAGCCACAATTGGCTTCTTCTCATGTCCATGATACGTCTCTCCCAACCCATCCGATTCCTGCTCGACCTTCATAAGCAGCCACGGCATAAGTCCATACAGCGCCAAGCTCCCCACACCCATAACCGCAGCCAGCGCATCCGTCTGCCATATCCAAGCCACATCCATGCATCCCTTCTCATACAACACCAGTGCGCCCACCAGCTCCGCGCATAGCATAAAAACCATCGCCAACGCGCCAATAGCCAACCTGAAACCTCCCACTCTGGGAACCTGGTACGCGACGGTTGTGTGGCGCGCCCAGAGGGTGACGGCCAGGAGCCATATGGAGAGGGTGGTGAGTTCGGATTGCGGTTGCGTGAGGTGGTGCAGGGGCATTATTTCCGTGAGCCGGAAATAGACGACGATTACGCCGCTTGTGAAGGAGAGGAGGAAGTAGACAAAGGCGATGCGTATTACGAAGAGTGCGAGGGCGATGTCCCACATTACCTCGAAGACTGAGCTGGTGGTCTCGAAGAGGAGCATGTTGAAAGCGGGGTTTGTAATGTTTGAGGTGTCTCGGGTATATTTCGAATTGTTATTGTTTGAAGCTTTTCCTGTTGAGTAGATTGTGTAATTGATATTGGTGAGAAGTTTGTGGGGAACGGATTTGAATTAAGAAGGATATTTGTACTGTAGGAAAGAAAGCTCGTGATGAACATACTACCCGTTTGCGCATTCCATACCTACCAACAGAGGTGGTGTGATATATGGACTGACTTCCAATAACACGCGAATCCAGACATCGCATAGGAGCTGATCACTGTCTAGAACTTCTAGCTCTTCAAATAATATATCATCGAGGGGATCCATGGGATTTGGTAATGATCGTTGTTAATGAAGAAGAGTAGCAAGATTCAAGTGAGGTTGGAAATGCATTGTCATACCCAGCCCAGCCGAGAACGCTTACGTAACCATGCGAAATTACCACCTTAACAAGTTTTATGACTACCTATTTCTAGACTCATTGTATTCCAGCACTCTTTCTTTGCAAGCTTACGCACAATTACTTCTAGAGGATTACCTCCGTTCTATCATACTCCTATATCTCAACCCTTCCATCTTTTTCTATCACCTAGGTTGGTATCCATGCCCCTCGCTTAATCAAGCAAAAGGGGTAAACTTGACTTGAAGCAATGCCAACCTTCAACGTATTAGAGACAAAGAAATGTGATACACTTTGATACAAAGCTTATGACTTCCGTGCTATACGAAAACACACTTGCCAAAGACCGGAAGTGGCAGCAATGCCCGCAGTTCGCGAGGAATGGGGGCGAGTTGGTTGGTACTGTAGTCACGATGGTGGGTGTTCCGAGTTCGTCGCTGTTTGTTCTACAAAGAGTGGCTCAGGTTTTTGGGCAAACACGAAGAAGTATTACCTAGGTATAGCCTGAACAGACGGCCAGTGATATAAATTTCACCAGGCAGTAGCGTTCACATTCAACAAAAACGTGGGGCAATTTAATGTTTTATATTGCAAACCATCCATAGTCTACAATACCACATGCCGCACGCACAGTCCTCGTATCGCAAGACTTGGTGCCATATCTCCATCCGTCCAGTCCACCTACGTACGCATCAAGAACCCAGCGCGATAACGTCAAAAAAGAAAAGTCCCAGCGCTTGGGGCCAATTTAACACAACACGTCTTTCTCCGCCTAAATTGTACAAAAGAAAGCAAAAATAAACGAAGGTGGAGTGTGCATTTTCCGCCCATCAGAAAAGAGATAAAATAAGGTGCACGACAATGTTTTTTTGTATCGTAAAGTGGAGCCAGTGGTGTAAATGCAGCAAAAACGGCCACACATTCAGATGACCAAATCAGGAGAACGCCTTGTTATCCCTTCGTCAGATTTGATTCCGCCCGCCGCCCTCCCAGAATTCTTGACCATAACGCCGCGCTGCAGTTCGTGATGAGTAAAAGAAAGAGTCGAATTTTGTCGTGTAAGCCAATATTGATAATGTAAAGGAAAAGTCGGAACTAGCCTATCTGCTGAGATGCATCTAGTCTGCCATAGTCGAAGGGACTGATGGTGCACGTGGTGTTGGCTCTTCATCTAGTGAGTTGAGTTGTGTAGAAGATGCTTTCGGTGTTTCGTTCAAGTCGATCTCGACTACGTTGTCTCCAGGAGTGGTAAAGACCTCAGGAGGTGTCAAAGTACCGCCGCTAATTTCGGACGCCATGGGAAGTTCTTCCGTGACAGTTGGGGGAGGTTCAACTGAGTCGGCGTTGGCTGTCAGGTCTGATGACGAAACAACGCTCCCACGACTATTTGTTCGCATCATCTCAGTGCCCAATTTTGATCCGCGGTTAGGTTTAGTAGCCTGTTTTGGGCTCTTCTCTCGCACACATGTATCTCCGAGTTCCTCATCTTCGTCGTCTCCTGACTCGGCACATTCATGGCGGTGCTTCTCAATCGATTCCCTCTTCGCTTTCATCGCCTCCGATGAGCGCTGTCGAAGGGGCAGCTTTCGATCCTGTTCCATTCGACCGGGCGCGGAAGTCTCGTGGAGGAGAGCAAAGGGCAGTTGTTTCGGAAGATCGTGAGAATCGAGCAATGCTTCTTCATTGCTAATCCCAAGACCACTAGGGTCGTCCCATTCTCCAGTGGCCTTTCGACTGATTACTACAGAGACATCATCAGTCATAAAGGACTCTGAGTCGCCAAAAAGGCTAGAGCTCATAGAGTCTTCACGACTTGAACCTCTGAAGCTGCTTCCAGGCATGTGGGCATACACTGAGGATCCCGAGGTTGGGCTATCCTCCAGTCTCAAGCTCTCTTGCCGCAAGCCAGAAGGCTGTGGGTACCCCATAGGAGCCGAAGTGACCTGGCCGGGAGCTGGCGCCTTCCATTGGCAAAGTCGGCACATGACCTCTGTCAGTTTCGATGTTGTGGGAGGCTTCTCAACAAGGGCATCGAAGTGATGTGGTGCTTGGAGTTCCTTAAGATACCCAGTAACTGCAACAATAGGTGTCTGGAAGTTGGCATTCTTTGTATCGCGAATCATTCTCGCAACGTCTGCTCCGTTAATCTGAGGCAGCTTGAACTCCATCATGATTATGTCGAATTTGATCTCGCTCATTGCATACCGCATCGCCTCAGCTCCGTTTGTAGCTGTGATAGTCCTGCATCTCAATTTCTCGAGTAGTTTTTCCATGACCATTCTTGAAACAGGGTGATCTTCGCAAATCAAGACATCTAAAGGACGGAATACTGGTCCATCTTGTACATTTATCTGCGACATGCGCCTGGAGCTTTGACGACGTCTTTGAACACGTAGAAGTGCATTTGCCTTGTCGCCCTCATTGTCTGACGACGAAGGTGACATGTCGAAGACTTGGCTTCGTCGCTTGCGGTGAGCGAACAGATCACCCGGAGTAGGACTACCGTCTTGGGACCCGACAGTTTGGGACCGGGCTCGGGTTGATGGACTGCTCGCCTGCCTTGGTGTCGAAACCTTCGGTGGTGACAGGGCCAAAGGCGGTGGTGCAGCACCGCGGGTCTTCACTGGGGAAGAAGCGGCAGAGCTTGCGGACTTCTGAAGATTTGCAGGCATTCGAGGCAGCTCGAAGAAGCTGCCAGGAGCAAGCGAGTTATTGGACTGGTGGGAAAGACTAGATGAGTTGCTCGATGTCTTTCGTCTTCCACCACCATCTGGACCTGCAACGAACGAGACAAGCAAGGGGGATGAGGGCTGTGATTGGCGATTAGGCGATGAATTGGCCTGGCTCAAGCCTGACGGAGACGATGGGCGGTTGTTAACCTTTGCATTCGAGATTGTCTTTTGAATTGGCATCGGCAATATCGGACTGCCTTCCAATGTTGGTCCAGGTGAAGTGGCACTTGTGGGTCCAGAACTAGGGCTGATAGCTAAAGGTTTGGCTTGCGCAGCCATTGCTTCAGCTCGGAGTTTTTGAATGACATCCTTATTTGCCTTCTCTAAGACAGGAAGATTCTTGAAGGCAAAATTACCAAAGTCGTCAGCAACAACCGGCTCGCTAAGTCTACGACTCTTTGAATCACGAACATGCGGTGGGATATGTAGCGGCATCAGACCTCGCTTTATCGAATTGACTTGAGACCTAACTCGAGACAAAGCATCGTGAGGTCGTTCGGGATAGTCTTGACCTGGTGTGGAGGCCGGTGGTGACGACTGATCTTCCATCTCCTCGGCGAAAGACTGCAAAGTAGCACCACGCGCATCGAAGTACTCGGTATCTTCCGGGTTTTCGGGTGCAGGGACGAATTGCGCATCGTCTTCGAGAAGTTTTTCCCAGTTTGTACCTTCAAAAAATGGATGATTGCGAATCTCGTCGCCGCCACATGAATACTTCTCTTCGCTATTAGCTCCGAGACGCTCACGTGGATCGAGACATATGAGCTTATTCATCAAATCTTTGGCCTCAGGGGAGACGTCAAAGTCGGCGTCATCTGGCCAAGATATTCTTCGAGCAAGTATATTCTCAAACACTTCATCGGGTGTACCTGCATGGAAAGGTGGATAGCCGTACAAGAACTCGAACAGAATACAGCCAACGGACCACCAATCACTCCTCTCGTCCTGGCCAATACCATTCACAGTCTCGGGGGCCAAGTAATCTGGGGTGCCTACGAATCGTCTGTTGCTGTCATCTGGATCGAAAAGAGCCATCGGGGGCGGCATCATGCTTGTCTGTGGTAGCGTGTTCTTGTGCTCACTGCTCGACTGGCTGTTGGTCTGATGGAGCGAGAGGAAATCAGGCGAGATGTTGGCTTCACCCTCGCTCATTTCTTCTATCGGAGTTCTTCGCTGGCCCATCAAGTGTTGACCTTGATTGTCATTGAGAGAAAAGCTTGTGAACATTCGATTCAAAGTCTCGCTGCCCCCGCTATCACTGCGACCAGATGTGCGTCGAGAGTCTTTGTTCACAGTGCCTTCACGACTTAGACTGAAATATGAAGGAGTGCCACCTCCGAGGTCTGGTGTCATCTGAGGCGTCGAGCCTGGCGAATGATGTCCTTGGAAATCAAACGAGGTCGATCGCGAGGAGCTGATCGAAGTTGTGCGTGCGAATGGTCCTTGTTTAAGCAGATCCGGAGCAGACTCGTTCATGTTGCTGTTTAGAACCCGCTTTTGACGTCCAATTAACCCCATTCTCGACAACCCAAAGTCGGTAAGCTTGAGATGGCCTTTCTGGTCGATGAGAAGATTGTCTGGTTTCAAGTCTCGATGAACGATACCACGGTTGTGAAGGTGTTCCACACCCAAGATGACCTCTCCAAGATACTTCCTCGCCCAGTCCTCTGGCAGGCCGCCGAGAACCTTAATAAGAGATGCGCAGTCACCTCCGTTGAGATATTCCATAACCAGGTAGAGATAATCTTTGCTCGAGAACGTCCAGTAGAGCTTTGCGACGAAGTCGCTTTCGCCCTGCCACATCATAATAGCTCTTTCTGCCTTGACATTCGTAACCTGGTTCTTTGCAACCATGTCTGCCTTTTTCAACACCTTGATAGCATAGTAGTCGCCAGTAGATCTTTTTTTCGCCAAGTAGACACTCCCAAATGCGCCCTTACTAATAGGTTTGATGATTTCAAAATCTTTGATAGATGGTGGTACAGCTCTAGCCTGGGGTGCACTAACAGCATTCATGCGAGGAGATGGTGGTGGTCGTGAGGGATCAGAGCCCGCAGCTGATGATTGACGTCTGTGGTGATGCGGAATGAGGGCAGGGGAGCTGAACTCGCTTCCGGGAAGCATAGGAGAGGCTGTTGGAGACACTATACCTTCACGTGCAATTGGCAATGCCCGTGGTTTTGTAATTCGTAAGGGCGATGATGGCTGTGGCATCCTGACAGGTGATTCTTGACGATGAGGTGAAGAAGTACCGGGTATGATAATACTTCTGCGGTTGCGTTGACGAGAGCTTGCCGCGCGACGTAGATCGCCAAACTCAGAGACTGGGGAATCGGTTCGGGGTGGTGGACGAGACATTCGAGATGAAGACCTTATACTACCGTCACTATCACCAGCATCACTTTCGAAAAACATTGATTGTCGTCGGGAACCTTGTGACTGCGAAAGTATGCTGTTTGGACCTTGGGACTTGGGCGTTGGAGATTCCTTGGGACTGCTCGACCTGACTGAATTGGCATTTGATGACGATTGATGCCCTTCCGCATGTCGTCTCATTTCAGCCTCTCGTAGAGCAGCTGCGAGTGACGACGGTCCATCAAAAGATCCAGCGAAGAAGCCATCTTCATTAGCAGGAGTTTTGTCCTCCTCGGACTCGGATTCGCTGAGGAGGCCAGCCGCAATCCGAGAAGCTTTCCGCATAGCTTCATCGATGCAATCTTGTACAATTACTGAGAATTCCATCCGAATGCGTTCCGAGTACTCAATGATTCTCCGGTGGCGGATAACAGCTTCGACTTTTGACTTGGCTGCTCTCTCGCTGTCGGCACACAACAAAGCTAGGCCTTGCTCCTGGTCGAGCGTATTTGTGCTTGGGGATTGCCATTGCAAAACCTGTGATAATCGCGATTCTGATTGAGGAGACTGCGTGCGAAACTCGCCGGGAGTCTGCGCGGGGCTTTCCTTGATGGCCGGTGTGCTAATTTCTATTGCAGTATCACAGAGATCAAGTAACAACTCGACGATCCTTGCCTGTGGACGTCGGACAGCGAAGGACCGCTGCCGCGAATGACCACCAAACCCACCAGTGGAGGATGAATCTCGAGATCTACCAACAGGGGTACCGGGAGAAGCTGTACCTGAGGAAGAAGATGTCGAGGACGAAGGGCCAATTGGCATTCCCTTGTACTCAGCTTGAGGTGTAGCCAAAGGAGCTGGTTCGCTTGACACAGGTCGAGTCTTCCGGGCCTCTAGAGCATCTAGTACCTTGACAATAGCGTGGCGATGTTCAGTAAGATTCTCTTGAGCCATTTGAACTTCCATCTCAGCCTTATGTTCTTGAAGGCATAGCTCCGTGTGCTTCTCAAACCACCATGGAGGAATCTGACGTTCGCAAATGCGGCAAAGCACCGGGAGAGGAGGTGCATTATGAGCTGGATCCGCAAAGCCAACTTCAGCCAATTTAGTCAGATATGATGCAAGGATCTCAGCACCAGATCCAAGAGACTCGACAATCACGTCCGGCAGGTCGATCTGAATCTCGCGGGGTGCAATCCACGGTCGAATCATCCACATTGTCTGTTTGTACCGATTAGTCTCAATCCGCCTAAAATAGGATGATCTATTCGACTTACATGACTTTCTCCTCCTGAAGAACGATCATACACCATAATACCTTGTCCCTCGAGATCAATCGTAGCCGTTTCGGCCTGAGGAGTTGCCTGTTCATCCTCGCTCTCTGCCTTCAACTGGTCTGGAATCTCAATTGGCCGCAACTTGGACCTAGGACCTAATTGAACAGTAAATCTAATAATTTGACTGCGTGAATCATCCTTCTTCATGGACTCCACCACGTCCGCAAAGACCTCCTTGTTGTCACCAACCAGAATGTCCTTGATTGACTTCCCTTGGACAGATTCGAAAGTGGTGCCGATAACGTCGGTCCATGAGGGGCTGACCCATCGGATGCTACCGTCGAGGCTGAGGTCCATGATAACATTGAGCGTCTGTTCCGCAGCCTCTCGAAGGTCCTCCCTCTCCATCCGCATGTCGGCGCTCAGGCTGCGCTCCATCTGACCACCAGCTTGTGCCCGCAGCTGCCTCACAACTGGTGGTGCCAGCATGTTGTTGTTTTCCTCCATGGTGGTTTAGATTCCTAAGAATCGGCTCTTGTGCGCACATTGACCGTCGTAGCTCTCGTTGTCGTTCTGGTGCCCTCGGGTCCCCTCGCTTGTCGATGTCATTCGCGTCGCCTCGTCCGGTGTGAGTGCTGGAAAGCGTGCTGAAAATTCGCCTCGGCGTCTGGCAGGACGCCAGTTACTAGCAGCGGGCGGACGTGAGAGACATCATGGTAATTGATGTAATGTCTCGTGGTCTTGGTTTGGTACGCGCCCCTTCGCAGAGCGTTCGTAGCTCCTGTCCGGCGTTGGCTCCGCAGGTACCTAGGTAAGTCCACCAAACCGGGTATGCCGTTCAGAGGGACGCTGTCGCAAGTGGCCGGTACGAAATGGCTGCAGCAATGGTCGAGTGTCGAGGTCCGGGTTCGAGTGTTGTCGAGCTCACAATCTAAAAGTTGGAGGGAAGGATTGGGATTATTTCAAACCCTCGCTCGCGTACTCCGCCGGCAGGGTCATCGAGCCATCAGCCATCCACCCAGAACTCACTCACTGACTGGCACTTGTTGCGCTGGTTAAAGCGGGGGTATCCATCTGCCAATCAGGTGGCCTTATCTCGGGAGACTAAACTAAACAAAGGCCGGGCTTGGATTCAGAAGCGAAGCTCTTTCTCTTTCGCTTGAGCGTGAGCTTTCTCTCTCTCTCTTGCTTCCGCGTTGGCCTTCTAAAGCAGCAGCCAACACTGTTTCTCACCCAGCTTACGCCGCTACAGTTTCACTTCCATGCACCGGCTGAAGCTGTCCAGCAACCAGCACCTGTTGTTGTTATTTCTGACTGTTCTACCACGCGTACATGCACTTAGGTGAAGCCTCCACAGCCAAGGGGAACTTGAACATCCATATAATATTCAAGCATCAGCGGTTTGGGGAGTAGCAAGAACTCTCTCTATTGGGTCCCTCACCCAGCAGACAAAGCTTTATGACGATCGATTATATTTACCCATATTGTCCGGGCATCACCTTACTAATTCTCTAATGAACTCAATACTACCGGTACTCCCAACACACTTTCTTCCCGCGTTGCCATCTCTAATAACGCAGGTTGCCATGTGAGTGAACGGACGAATAGTGCAACGGAAGTTGAGGTGTGGAGGCAGCCTTTGCTGCAAGAAACATAAACATCCCCCCCACCTCAGTTTCCTTCTCAAACTTATCTTTCTCTCATCCCTGTAATACCACGCTTCTTTATTTACGGGGTGTACTGTACTGTACGATCAAGGTTCGAGACCACCCGGCAACTAACCCCCCTGGCCCCGGCTCATCATGCATCCTCTCGTTATTCCGTAGTTCTCAGTCTGCCCCAGGCCCCAAGTCTCCCATCACGCTTCTCATGTGCAAAGCGAACAACACCATTCATCCCACGGAACCATCCCTCTTGCCTCCCACCACACACACCGCTCATCAGTCCAATCACACCACGCGTGCACAATCAGAAGTGAACACAACATAGCGCCCCCGCAACATACATGACGATATCCCCCCCCTCCTACGTCCATGGCTTCCCAGCGCGGGTCTCGACTACATTGATTGATTGATTAAACAGCTCAATAGTGACTACCTATAGTCAGCTCACAAACCTGACGTCTCACAGTAAATATCCCCAAGTCGAACGAGCATGCGGACACCCGAATTCTCCGCGTGCAGTCACCGGGCCGCGGCGTGTGGTAGCACTAGAGTGTACTGTACACTTACAAACGCATCTCGTCTCTGCATTCTCTGTATGTGCGGTGCGGTGCGCTCTGAGAAAGAAAGTCGGCATTCATTTTCAACAGTGAGCTTTTCAACTGCAACGCATCGCATCACCCGACATCATGACGCGCGATGCCCTTTCCGTTCTCACGATACCCGGTGAGGGGCAGCGCAGCAGTCTTTACGAACTCAAGCTACTGGGCTCTCGAACTCTATTCCAGTCAGCCAGATACTACTGGGCTACGTCGTGGAAACGGCTCAGGCCGGGGAAGTGAGATTGTCCTCCCGAAGTGTGGGGTTAGACACGTTTGGATTTTGATCTACGAGAGTGAGGGTTCTGGTTGGTCTGATTAACCACTTTGTTGGGTCGTTCCGTAGTGGTCTAGAAGTGATGTGTCAATGTTATTATCGGGGATTTATGTCAGGCCCAAAGTTGCGGGTGAAGTCAAGTCTCGTGGTGTTGTTTTCCCTTAACTATTAGTATGTCATTATCGATGAAGTTGTACTGCCTCACTTGCTCCTAACTGTCGAGGGGACTTGCAATTTGCTTCCAATGGAAGTCGAACGAGATAGTCTCGTGACCAAAGTACCTCATCTCATCCTTAGGGTCTTTACTATGCCTTAGATCATAAAATCACACCATGTCACACAGTCGATGTAGGTTGAAGGAGACCTGAATCTCAAGCTTTGAGAAATGATAGGTTCGAGGTGAACTTGAGGAAACCCTGGATGAATTCGCAGTACCAAGCGAACTAAACCTTGATGTACTTTGTCTCGGTCAACTTTACAATAGGAAGTGCAAGGTTGATTGTTCTCTATTGCGTTGCCATCAAGATGTTTGGGCGAAGTAGGTAAGGAAGCTAGGGATCAGGATACCTTTCAACTCCCCATCGACTGAACCTGCCGCCACTGCTCGTCATCGTCCGCAAGACCTGAGAGACTCTTTGATGGCCCTTGAATCAGGATTTATCATCAGCTGCGAATTTGTCCAGCCAAAAACCTCTAAAGTGCTTCTTCTTGCCAATCTCCGAAATCTCTTCGACCTCCTTCGGGGTCAACTTGAATTGCGATACCTTCTGATAATCCTTCAGACGCTGCTCGTTCGAACTAGTGGTCAGAACTACCATTCCCTGATCGATAACCCATCTCAACGCAATCTCTCCTGGGGTGACACCATACTTCTTCGCCAGTTCCTCATACGTTGCATCCAAAGGACCTGGCTTCGCCTTCACCGCTGCAGTCAATGGACCATAAGCAGCAGTAGCAATTCCGTGCTTCTTGTGGAAGTCAACAAGATCACCATGCTGCAAGTATGGATGGTACTCGATTTGATTGATAGCAGGGATGACCTTTGCAGTCTTAAGAACCGCTTCCAGATCCGGCTTGAGGAAATTGGAGACACCAATGGTCTTTGCCTTTCCCGAGGCTTGGATTGCTTCCATGTCTGCCCATTTGGCTTGAAGGTCCTCGGGGGTCTTGGCGAAGAAGGGGGCATGGATTAAGTACAGATCCACGTAATCGAGCCCGAGCTTCTTGAGAGAGAGCGCAAATGCTTCTTGCGTATCTTGGACTTTCGTACCGCTGATTTTGGTGGTGACATAAAGCTTTTCTCGTGGGACGCCAGACTCCTTGATAGCTTGGCCGAGTTCTGCTTCGTTGCCATAGACTAGAGGGAGTTAAGTCTGTGTCTGAAAACAGGGGGGCCAAAACACACCCTCTGCGCCATCAAGGTGATGGTAGCCAGTATTGACTGCCATGACCACTGTCTTCACAAGTTCCTTATCCGGAGGAGAACTCCCATCAGACTTGTAATTCGCAGTCCCGAGTCCGTACCCCATCTACACTAGTGTAAGCAAGGGTCATGCATGAGCCACGAGAGATCATACCGTTGGAATCTCGTTTCCATCATTGAGCTTGAGGAGATCCATTTTAGACATTTGCGTAGGTGCTGTTCCTGCGTTTCCTCCTTCAGAGCGATGTGATGTTTGATAAGCTGAGGTTGCTGACTTTGTGGTAAGTGGGGTGGAGGGGTGATAGAGACGCTTTTGGAGACTCGAGAAAGGCTTTAATTGGGCCAAAGTCGTCAATCGGATTGGTTTGATTGCAAGAGACATGAGAGACAGTACAGTTCACCCGGAAATAAACATCTACCTACCGTAGGCGTAGATAAGAGATTGAATGCTTCATTATTCAGCAGGCAAGCACGAATATTCGTGATCCACTGATCGGACATCGGCGCCATTGTCGTCATCCCGGCGGAGATGGCTCCGTGTTGAAGTCTTGGGGACGTTGCGATACCATGATAAGGTAGACGCCGCATTATGTGGAGCATTTGTATGTCAGAAATTAAACTCGAGGAAGAAGAGAAAGAAGTTATATACCTAGGTACTCCGTACTCGAGTAAAAGTGTATTGTACGTAAATGTACACCCAGACTAAGGTACCACCCTGGTAATGCAGCACAAAAGAAGCCTCGCGGTGGACACGAAAAGCGGCACCAGTCTATAATGTGCCAGGAGCAGGTGACATTCAAGGATAAGTGCCGCTTTATGTGTCTAGCCTGTGGAAGTGTTTATAATTAGCGCGATTTTATAGGGAAAGCTGTAAAACACTATAGGAGTTAAGGGCTAATAACGAATAGTGGTATCCATCACGTGCCCTGTCTAGTAAGGCGGTATGACATGGCAGAAATTGCCACTTCTCCTCGAGGCCGAGGCCTTGAATCAATGTCAACGTCAGTCAGCATATCAAATTACAAAGAGATCTTCAGCTCGCCTCCCCTCTTTGTACCTCTAATCCTAATTTCTTTCTGATACCCATTTTCTCCTTTCGTTCCAAAAAGTCACACATCTGATTGCTCTAATATCTTCCTTGTACATGCTGTCAAAACTTATCTCTCGGCCCCAAGTACCCCGCATACGACTTGCGCAAATGGCAGCCCATCTGTCGAATGAAAATACGTCCAATGGCTCTTCACACGCGGGCACTTCCCTTGCAGACCTCCCCAAATCATGGACCTTTACATCTAAGCTCCCCCCGGATCCGAAATTACCTACTGCCGCAGAATCACACAAGACACCTCGAGATGAGATTCAACCGCGGCAGGTAAAGGGCGCATTATTTACCTGGGTCAGGCCCGAAGAATCCAAAGATCCAGAATTACTAGCAGTGAGCCCTGCCGCCCTGAAGGATTTGGGTATCAAAGAGGGAGAAGAGAAGACGGCAGAGTTCAAGGAAACTGTTGCGGGCAACAGGCTCCTCGGTTGGGATGCAGAGAAAGGAGAAGGCGGATACCCGTGGGCACAATGCTATGGAGGATGGCAGTTTGGATCATGGGCAGGACAATTAGGTGACGGCAGAGCCATCTCCCTCTTCGAAACCACGAATCCAAGTTCCAAGACAAGATATGAGTTACAATTGAAGGGAGCTGGCCTTACACCTTATTCGAGGTTCGCGGATGGGAAGGCGGTGTTGAGATCGAGTATCAGAGAATTCGTTGTTTCAGAAGCTCTGAATGCTCTTCGGATACCCACAACTCGAGCTCTGTCTTTGACTTTATTACCCCACGAGAAGGTTCGTCGGGAGACCATGGAGCCAGGAGCAATTGTTGCTCGATTTGCACAGTCTTGGCTTCGAATAGGTACATTCGATATCCTTAGGGCTCGAGGCGATCGAGATCTCATCAGGACGCTATCTACCTACATTGCGGAGAACGTCTTTGATGGATGGGAATCACTTCCTGCGCGGAACCCAGCTGATGACGGCAAGTCTGAGAGTCCGCTTGGTACAGGCGTTGGCAAAGACACGATCGAGGGGCCTGCCGGCTTGGAAGAGAACCGGTTCACTCGTTTGTATCGCGAGATTGTACGCCGTAATGCGAAGACAGTAGCAGCATGGCAAGCTTACGCCTTTACAAATGGCGTTCTCAACACGGACAACACCTCTATTTTTGGCTTATCCGTTGATTTCGGTCCCTTTGCGTTCCTCGATAATTTCGATCCCAACTATACTCCCAATCATGATGATCATATGCTCCGGTATTCGTACCGCAACCAACCCACAATCATCTGGTGGAATCTTGTCCGGCTAGGCGAGTCACTTGGTGAGCTGATGGGTATAGGTGGGGGTGTTGATGCTGAGGAATTCGTTGAGAAGGGTGTCCGACAAGAGGGGGCAGACGAACTAGTCTCTCGGGCAGAGGGGCTTATCACCCGCGTCGGGGAAGAGTACAAAGCTGTTTTTCTTGAAGAGTACAAACGTCTTATGACCGCACGACTAGGATTAAAGGTCTTCAAAGAATCCGACTTCGATTCGTTGTTCAGCGAGGTCTTAGACATTATGGAGTCTTTCGAACTGGACTTCAACCATTTCTTCAGGAAGCTGAGCCATCTCAAAGTGGCGGATCTCGAGACAGAAGACCAGAGAAAAGAGAAAGCAGGAGTTTTCTTCCACCACGAAGGCGTGACCGGAATAGGAAATACTGAGGAATCAGCCCGGAAGAAAATCAGCGATTGGCTGGAGACTTGGGCCTCGAGAGTCTACGAAGATTGGGGTCCAGATGGGGATGACGCTGCCAGACAAACCGAGATGAAGAAAGTCAACCCTAAATTCATCCCCCGAAGTTGGATCTTGGACGAGTTGATCAAACGTGTCGAAAAGGGAGGCGAGAGGGAGATTTTGGATAGGGTGATGAATATGGCGCTGCATCCATTTGAGGAACATTGGGGATGGGATGAAAAGGAAGAGGAAAGGTTTTGTGGCGATGTGCCGAAACCAGAAAGGGCTATGCAGTGCTCCTGCTCTTCTTGATCTCCATGTAATATACTAGGACGTTAAATGCCTGCGCTCGTTCTCGAGTTCGCTACACCTTATATTATGTTGTGTATATCGATCAACGGGTCGCTTCATGGTTAAGTGACATAAGGCGGGTTGCGCCCAACGCAGCAAAACGTTCCGTTCGAAAAGTAACCACCTTCGAGTTCAGCACTTGAGAAAATAAACCCTACCTCGAAAGATAATATAGCAGCTCCCATTTCAAACAAAACCATTCCAGCATGAAATGACCCCAGTGCCGTAACCACGCATGAAACATCCAGCGTCCCCAGCCTCAACCCCTGCTACAGCACCGTCCCAATAAATACCAGTCCCTCCCAACCACCATCTCGAAACAAACAAACTCACAATTTCCTCACAATCCCTCACTCCCATCACCTATCCTCCACCCCTACCCCCCAACCCGTTTATTTATAAAAAAAAACAAGAAAATGCGGATGCAAGTCCAGTAAAACGCAGGCACCAAGCACAGCCGCCCTGTAAGCGCCCACCCACACGCATGCATAACCTGCAACACCACAACACGCAAGAACATGCACTTTCGTCCCCTATGATTCGATACCGAGTCCTCGGTACAGTACGGAGGCGAATGCATTTCGAAATGTAATGTTTGCTTGGCCTCCCCCCTGCATTTTTGTCTGCCTGGAGGCGCTGGGGATGGGTGTTTAAGAAGGGGGTTTATCTGGCAGGTTTGTTATTTGACTTTCTCTTTCGCTTTTGCTGAGCTTTCTGGGTGAGAGTTTGTGATTATTGAATCAGTGTTGTTTTGTTTTGGTTGGGGTATACATTTTGATATATATTATGGGGATATTGATATTGCATCCGAAGGACGAGAAGGATCTCGATGCGAATTTGGAACTTAATCTTGAGTAAGTCCTCGGCTGCCACGACCTCTTTCACTTTCTTAGAACCCAGTATCCAGTATCCAGTATAGCTGATATATTCCTCTGATAAAACAGTATTATAGCGATACATGGCCTCAATGGCGATCGCGAACATACATGGACGGAACCAAAAAGCCATAAACTATGGCTGCGGGACTTCCTGCCGAATGACTTGCCTCGAGCGAGGGTGATGGTCTTTGGGTACGATGCGACGCCGATATTTGCGAATAGCACGGCGGGGATCGTGGAGCATGCGAGGGATTTGCTGAGGTGTTTGGTGGAGATGAGGGAGGGGAGGGATGTAAGTATTCTTGGGATATAGATGGGTTTGAAGGCAAGGCAGTGGTGGTACAGATGCATGGCTGACATTCAGAAGGAAACCAAACGACCCTTGATTTTCATCGGGCATTCTCTCGGCGGACTCGTTATCAAACAGGTAAACACGAACCAGCCTGCCTCCCTTCCCTTCCCTTCTCTGCTTTTCTTACTCATTTCGCAGGCACTCATAATCGCCGAACGGGAGCGCCGCTACTACAAACACATCTACCAGAGCACCGGCGGTGTCATTTTCTTCGGCACACCTCACCAGGGAAGCAGCATGGCGGATATAGGAACGACAGTTGCGCGAATAGCATCAACGCTCACGCATAAACCCGATCCAGAGTTACTGCAGAGTTTGAAGAAGGGAAATCATATACTGGAGACTTTGACTGAGAAGTTTAGAGAGCATCATAAAGCAAAACCGTATGATATTGTGAGCTTTTATGAAACGAGGGTGATGAGGGGTTTCAAGACTTTGGTGAGAAAGATGTCCCTGTTGTGGAAGGAAAGTACTGATGGATGGGAAATAGATCGTCGAGATTCCTTCGGCGCTACTGACGCCACCGGGCGAGACGCCGACGTACGAGGAGCAGATTCCAGTGGATGCTACGCATAGAGATATGTGTCGCTTCTCGTCGAATGAGGATAAGACGTACAAGACTGCTGTGAGATGTATCAAGAATATATCCAGGGGGAGTGTGACGAAAAACATTGATGTGAAGAACGAGTTTTGCATTGTGCCGCACACTGTGAATCCTCACTTCACTGGGAGAAACGATATCCGTCAGCAATTGAACGAGGGTTTGATTGAGGATGTATATGAGAGGTCGAGAGATCAACAGAGGTTTGTGTTGTATGGTTTGGGCGGCTCCGGAAAGACCCAGATGTGCTTGAAATTTGTACAGGATCATCGAGACAAGTAAGGACTTTCGATTCCCAAGATGATAATGACTTCCGTGCTGATCTTGAGTAGGTTTTGGGGTATTTTCTGGATAGATGCAAGCAGCAACGAGATGGCAGAGGAAGGCTTCATGAAAATTGCTCAAACTTGCAAACAGGAAGCGCGAATAGAGTCTGTGAAACAATGGCTCGCGAATAAAGAGCACTGGCTTCTCATCATCGACAATGCGGACGATCCTAACTTGGATATATCAAAATTCTTTCCGCTGGGGACCAACGGGACGGTGCTCATAACGACTCGCAATCCGGACTTCCAGAAGTATGGCTCTGCTGGTTCGTGTAGTGTTGAGCAGATGTGCTCCGAAGATGCCACCACGCTACTTCTGAAAACTGCTGCCATGCAAAATCCCTCAGAGAAGGAGAGACAATCAGCGGAACAGGTTGCCAAGTCACTTGGGTATCTTGCACTTGCAATCATTCAAGCCGGCGCAGTGATCCGTCAGCGTCTAGCAAGTCTTGAAGGATTTTGCGAACTGTACTCGAGGCGGAAGAAGGAGCTGCTAGAATCGGGTCGACCACAATCGAGTATTGAGTATCAGCATTCGGTCTATACCACTTGGGAGATCTCAATCAAAATGATAGAGGAGATGAAGAATGACCAAGGGATGCTTGCCCTCGAGCTTCTACAACTCTGCTCCTTCTTGCATTTTGATGGCATTCCAGAAGACATATTCGAAAAGGCCCGGAGTAATCCCCAACAGCAAGCGGATAGCAGTCTCTTTTCGGAATGCTTTTTAGTGCGAGTCATGCCTTTAGGATGGGACCCATTAGCCATGGGCAACGCTATTCGAATTTTAGCATCCTTTTCGCTCATTACTATTGATGCAGAACGTCGCATTTCTATGCACCCTCTAGTCCACGAATTCTCCAGGAGCCGCTTGCCCGATGCAGAACGGAGTCGAGCTTGGATGACAAGCCTCGTGACGATATCCACAGCCAACAGCTTCCTGCCAGGATACGATGACGCCAAACAAAGAAAACTTTTACTTCCGCACATCGACGCCTGTTTGTCTTATAGCGAAGGGCAGCTTTTCTCTCCTGGGCCCTTCCTGGAAGATCGTGCGTGGGCAGCTATGAAATTTGCTCTGGCCTATCGAGAGAACTACCGTGCGAATGCCATAGATTTGTCATCGAAATCTCTCGAAATCGTAGAGACGATAGTTCCTTCCGGTGGCTACAGTCATATATACGCTATGGAAATGGTTGCATTAGATCTCGAATGGATTGGAAGGGACACGGAGAGTCTTCAAATGTATCAACGGATACTAGATTATAAACGCGGCGGGGACAGACCAAACGAGACATTGCATGCAATCAACAGCGTTGCAAAAAGCTACGATTTTTCTGGCGAGCATCAAAAGGCCATTGATATGTGCAACGACGCCATGCGAGAATTTCAAAACAAGTTGGGCGAGGATAGCCAAGATATGTTGAGGGCTTTGACGATCGTAGGATCCGCCAGCTGGAGCTTGAAGAAGCTGAAAGTCGCCAGGAAATGCTTCGAAAAAGTATTAGACATCCAGAAAAGAGTTTGCCGAGACCAGTCCTGGGAAGTAATGAGAGAACTGTCGTTTGTGTACCTCGCGCAAAACCAACACAAAAAGGCAAAGGCATTGCATGAAGAACTTGTCAATTTGCTAAAGGCTTGTTTGGGGCCCAATGACCTCCGGACCATCATTGCAATGGGAAATTCTGAACACTTTCAGAGCTACGCAGCAGTATCTACTTCACTACTTTCACGCAACACACCGCGGAGGAGAGCTAAAAGAATCGTATTGAGTAAGCGAGCACTCGAAGGATTACGAGATACGCAGAGCGATATTAATGTGACGACATTGGATTGCATGATGACGGTTGCGATGGACTACTTCATGTCTGGTTCATTGGAAAAGGCAAGAATTTGGCAGGAAGAAGTTGCCGAACTGACAATTCAGAAGTGGGGGAAGGACAGTTGTTATGCGGCAGATGCTTTGGCCATTCTAAAAAGAATTCGGAGGAGTATTGCGCTGAGGAATGCGGTCTATTGGTGGGTGCCCAATAAAGCTTTTCTTAAAAAAGACTGGCTGCGGGTCGAAGGATAGGTAGATTGTGGACATTCACCTTCGCTCATTGTTTCCCTGCCTCAGCTGGAGGAAGCAAGGTATCTTGGATATACTCCAGACCTGAATGCCTCAAAATACAGAACCCTTTGACCCCAAACTGAACCACTTGAAGAAACTATAATAATTTGTCTCCGTAGAAACATTCTGCGTTCACTAAATGAAGAAATATTCATGCGGGCCAGCTCGCAGAGCTATAGTGAAACTTTCGAACTTTGAGGGGCCACTTGGGTATAAGTGGAATATGCACCAGGGGTCGGGTATCAAGACTCAAGATCGAACCGAGCGGTAGAAAATATTGCATGATGGTAAGATTGATTCTTGAGACGCCAACTTCCTCGGCACACTAGAGCTAGAAGGATTTAATAAACGACGCTTTTTACGGGAGCGGCATTGTCGCATGCTGCTGATATTTTTCAAAGAGGTATATTACAGCGTATAGTCTCTAGACAGTAGTGGCTGATTGCTGGCTAGGGGCCGCTAGATCGGTATTGCTCTTCGCTACGCTGTGTGCCTTGAGAAATTCGGGGTCGTTGGACATTTCTTCCTTGACCTATACAGATAATCAGTGATGCTGTGTTGTTCAGGAAACCTCCGAGGGTACTTACAATGTCCAGGCCCCCAACCAATTCGCCATCCACCCAAAGTTGAGGGAAGGTTGGCCAGTCGGCGAATTCCTTCAAGCCTTGTCTAACATCATCGTCCGCAAGAATATTGAAAAAGCCATATTTGACGGAGTTTTCGCGAAGTAAAGCAACTAGTTGCCTATATATACAAGCATTAGTAACTGGAACACTTGATACAGACATATTTGCGGGAAATACCTCGAGAATCCGCATTGCGGAGCACTTGGAGTGCCCTTCATAAACAGCATAACAGAGGCAGCCTTGACCAATGTTGTTAACCGCTTGTGTAAAGTCTCCTTGTCGTCTTTGACTTCGCCCGAAGTATATTCTGGTGCCGTAGCTGGCTCTTGTGCTGTTGGTGCATAATTGCTGAGGTTCTTTGCCCCGCTGCCACTATTAACAGAGGTGGCGGAAACCCCGTTGCTAATTGCATTTCCTCCTGGCGCCTTTGCATGCTTCTCAATTGCTGCACGTACTTTTGTAGCGTCGCTCCCACTGACAGTCTCGACAACCTGGCTGTTGCGGGTCAGAACGAGGTAAGGAACCGCAGTGACATCGAAGGAGTCGCTGACGTCCATAACTTCTTCGGCATTCATCGAGACCCATGATGTTGAGGGCGGCTCGGTGACTGGATAGGAGGAAGCAAGAGTCTCGAGGACTGTTCGCATTTGTGCGCAAGGGGCTGCCCAAGGGGCGTGGAAGGAGATGATCTGGAGAGTCGTTGGAGGAAGAGACGCCGCATGCTTGTTCCAGTCCTCCTCGGACTTGATCTCCATCAAAGTCGACATGTCGACGGTAGTATGAGGGTGTGGGAAGATGGAGTCTGCTAAGTTCGAGAGAAAGGCGATACCCCACGATATAAAACAACTGCGCCTTGTTGATTACTTATCGGCTTATCAGATCCCTGAGGTGGGGTTAGAGAAAGCTGTACGGAGTATCGTGAGAAACGGAAGAATCGAAGCGTTCAAGTGGCAGAAGGCTAAAAAGTGCAAAGGAAGGAGTTCGGTAGACAGCCGCAGGATCCGCAAAGGAGTAGTCGTGGTACGAAAGTTGCGGGAATGTCTGCGCAGAGATATCTCGTTCGTGAGGCTTGGTCTGAAAATAATAATCAGATCGCGTCATGTAGCTAGCTTACCTAAGCTAAGGTAGATGGGGGGTAATCAGTCACGTGATATCTTTTCTCTAGAGTGGTACTGTGTGCCATTGCCAGATCACTTGCTTGTTTTTAAGCTATCTGAGTATAGTCCAAAACTTGAGTTTGGAGGCAAGTTCCTGGTGTCGTTATTTGTAACGTTTTGGTGGTGGCGAACGCCGTCAGATCATCCGATGATGATATATCCTCGAAGCTGCTTGCTCACGGTTGCTATGGAAGTAAATATCATATAGACATCATAAAGTGAAGTCCAATTGGATGCTCAAGGACTTGAAGGAATGGAACTTGGGGACTTGACGAAAACCAAGGACGTAAATTGCTGCAGAGATCTCTACTACGCTGTACTTGAGATTCGTCGAAACATTCAACACTTATAACAGTCTTTCGAACGTTGAGGCTGTCGCTTGTAGTCTACCTATCTCATCTTGAACATGCGTGAGAAGTTAGCGAGGTTTTTCGGGATATACTTATACCTATTATACCTAGTGAAAGAATATCAGCCTCCATGTCAGCATCGGCCGCCAAGCTTCAGATACATAGACGGGAGACGGGAGCCAAAGCTTTCCGCAAGATGCCGTACGGACGTGGCGATTGCTTCGTAGAAGCGTGGCTGAGCTACGACGCACGTTGAAGAAGGCTGTGTTGTGTTGTATTGTGTCGCGGCCGCCACCTGATGGGATCAGTTAATGTGAGATATGGACTACTACTAGCTAGTTATTCTTCATGAACTACTGTCACAGCTGAGAGCTACAGAGCAAGCACTAATTTTCAGGCAAAGGCCCGACTACTTGGAACCTAGGTATGGACCTCCAACGACGCGTCTCCCAGAAAGCAGGTCTTCACCTGATAATCCGATCTAGACTTACCGTTCATGCTACGTGACGAAGTCAAATCGCTTGTGGCGTAGTCTGTCGACCAGCAGAGCCGTTCATTCGCTGTGGAGGACGAGGTGGACTCCTGGTGGAGGAGGTGTGACATCCATCATGAACTTTCCACGGTGTAGTTGTTTTAGCTTACTATAGGCTAGCTCGCTACCTTATAAAAGCGGGACATTCCCCTCAGGACGCTTGGCATCTCGTCGCATCAGCATTTTAAAGCTTAAACCTCAACCTTCTTCAACATCAAAACCTCTGTTTCTCCTCCAACTGTTCACAAGATACCCTCGGAATAGCTTCAAACCGGGCAGCTATATATATAAAACCAATTGACAAGCGTAAGCTCCCCTGTCTCCCAATCGCCAACAGTACTGCGGAAAATTAATTCTAACACGGTCAACCTCCAGAACTACACCATGTCGAACCAAGGATATTATGGCGGAGGTCAACCTCAGCAAGGGTATCCACCACAACAAGGCTACCCACCGCAGCAAGGAGTACATTCCCTATGTCCTCTTTTCAAACTCGACATTGACCTTACTAACTAGATGAACTACCCCCCTCAAGGTTACCCGTCACAGCCTCAACAGGTAAGCTTGTGATATCACATCATTGTCTCATTACTGATCTTGTCGCAGGCATTCCAACCGCAAGGCTACGCACCACCACAAGGCTACGCACCACAACAAAACTACTCGGCACAGCAACAAGCACCAAAGAAAAGCGGCGGCAGCGGCTGTCTCATGGGGTGTCTCGCAATGTTGTGCTGCTGCTGTGTCGCCGAGGAAGGCTGCGAAGCGTGCGCTGATTGCGCCGGTATGCTTTCCCTATAAGTCCCTTTTGCTCCTATAATACTAACAAATACTCAGATTGCGCCGAAGGGTGTTGTTGAACACCTTCGGGGGTGTTGGCGTTTGCGGTTTTCATCCGGGGAATATCCCGACAAATATGGATTTTGGGGGCCCGTGCGTCACCCACAAGTTTTGTACAACACTGAATCCGAGATCAATAATTGAGATGGGCAGGTGGCAGGCAATGGCGGATGCTAGGAAGTGATGATGAGGCATGAGTGTGGGTTACTGCGGAATTGCGTGCACTGGTTTCCGCCAATTTTCTTGTCACGGCCTATGTTTCTTTGCGCGGTTCTCGATGACGAGTTATAGTCAGTCTATACATAATTCAGATTTCCTCAATTTCTCCTTCTAGGTGCAATCCATATCAAGTGATGTGAACAGTCCATTCAGAGGCTCTGGATCGTTTGATTTTACTACAACGTGAGTCGTTCTTTCCTTCTTTACTGGCAGACTATCATGATGGCGGGCACCCACCAACAAAAGGATCCATCTTTGCATTGCCCAACATTGATATTATCCCACATGCTACCAGACATTCTTCTAACATGGATAATGGTACTGTTGGCAATTGGCATTCGTCTGACAACTCCAACAATACTACAAACTTCTCCACGGCACAATTCGATGGCTCGGCGACAAGCAGTATTACCCCCGCAGCTGCGTCGCTTGCTGCCTTCCCAGCCAATTTACTCGGTGATCGAAGCGTTCTCAATTCAAGTTCCAATCCCCATGGACACGGCGGACAGGATTATTCCGTCGATGAAGAAAATATGCTGGTTGACTGGGATGGATTTATAGCTGAGCGAGATGCGATGGGGGGAGATTCTGCCTTCGCATCAGCAGAACCTACCCCATCCGATAGGCATAACATGGGCGTCGAAGAGAACGCGGATCAGCAACCCGTTGTGGGAGATTTTGCCGTTGATGAAGAAAATAAGCTCCAAGACTGGGATCAGTTTATAGCAGAGAAATTTGGGGAAGATTATGCCTTCGCATCAGCAGAACCTACTCCATCTGATAGTCACGATATGGGCGTCGCGGAGAATACGATCCAGGAACCTGCCCCCGGATATTCTACTGGCGGATCGGCAGCACCTAATCCCTTCAATCTCGATTATATGAGCTTCAAAGAAAATGTGAACCAGCAACCTGCTTCGGGACATTCTCCTGCCGGAAACAGACGACCTGTGCCTCCTGATACGGGTGTTGTAGATGCTGGACGGAATATGGATGCTTCACCTGCTGTGGGACAATCTACCAGCGGCTTTGAAAATCCGCGTTTGGGCAGTCTGTGGGTGGCAGGAAATATGAATCTTCCTCGACCTGATCAACCTGGTCGACATAATGTGATAATCTCTGCCGAGCTTAGGGCGGTCATAAAACACTGCTGGTAGGTACATTCTTATATGAAAGGCGGTTTTCCTCTATGGGATCTGTTTCAGAGCTCATATCCCGACGACTCCTGGGCTCTTGGCTCTCTCTAAGCAGTTGGCTTCTCACCGTGCTGATTTCTTGGGCAGGATACATACCACCCCTGCTTGGGTTCCCATGGATATCTGCCCCTTAATACATTCTATATATCGGACCGTCAGCGAGCCACACTATCATTGCGACTGGAAATATTGCAATAAGCCGTACAAATCATTAGGTGATATTAGGTTTCATGTTATCAAGGACCATATCACAATCTTCGTCGGCCGTCCTTTTGGAAAGGAAGCAAAAGGACGACTTTGTACGCTCTATGACAGCATGGACAACGCCGCATACTGGACTAGGTTGTGGCAAGCGCAGAAAAGGTTCCTGTTGACTCCCGAGTATCGCACGCTGCTGGAAGTCAAAGTGTCTGACTGGTTCCGATACGGATGGTTCAAAGCAAATCCAGAGGACGGGGCTATTGCGACGGAGATTGACAGCTGGATTAGTAGTATCTCCTAAGAAGCGGAGGGTTGGAAAGGAATACGCGAGCTTAGGAACATTAATAAACACCCATTCGTTTATAGTGGCCCATGGAAGTGAGATATCTTCAAACCAGCATCCTGAAGACACTAGACATATTCAATCAGTCCATCCCATCTACCACCATGTCTGAGTCTCCTTCCAGTAATAATTTAACTAGGACTGACTTCAAACTTCACCCACGTACCACCACAATCCTCCATCAGCGCGAATCTCTCAACCACTATCCTCAAAGTTCGGAACCCCCTCCCCCCCCGAAAACCCAGCCCAACTCAAACATAACGAGTGCCTCACTAAGTAAGATATCCGCCGATCAGACCACGACTTCCAATACCCTGAACCACCGCCTGAAGTTTAAGTACAAGTCATGTCCATCCATTGCCGCCACGCTACAGTCAGCATTATTCATGCAAATAATGGAATATAGGTAGATTATATTATCTGTCCGGAAAGGAAACCATTGTGTCATTCAAGGCTATTGGTTAATACTATTTTGGATCAATGGTGGTGATTCATCTATAGATCCGAGCTGTAGAATAACCAAACAACACTGTTACGGTGGGGTAGTGTATTTCAAAGAGCTAGAATATCTGCCTGTCTGTTTCATGGAGCGCTAGTTGGGGAATAAAGCTACACAAACCTATCTGAGTAAAATCTCCGAGGAGGGAAAGTTGATGGATGGCTGGGTTTGATAGGGGTTGAGATGGGTAGGTGATAAACGTTGTATACACAGAATTGCTGATGTGTTGCAAAGCCAAGAAAGAGCAGCTGAATCATCGAAAGAAAGCTACGGCAGGTATTACGTTATCATGTTAAACTGGCGTTGTGATATGTTACCTTCAGATTTTAAAGCAACATTATCGTCACGGGGCAGATCTAGTCAAAAAACTGCTTGGAACTCATGGTTTCACTGCATCGCAAAGGCAAGAGCGAAAGCACAAGTATTTGGCAAATATAGCTTTTGATTCACCACCGCTAGCTGAGATAGACTAGATTCTATACTCCGCAAAAGTCAAAAAAGGGGAGCGTTAATTTACTCGTCAAGTTGTACATAGTTTGCTGGGAAAAGACCTGATTTTCCATTGTAATGGCCGAACCACCAGTCGTCGTCGGGAAATTCCTATTGAAACATTAGTATTAGTATTATAATTCCAAAAAGGACATTTCAGGTGTGATGAGGGAGAGGGAAAGTGGGGCGGGCTCACCAGTCCAGTAATCGTCGCTTGTTCGTCAAAGCTCAACTCATTATCCTCTGCAGCCTCATAATCATAAATCGCCGTCGCAGTCGGTCCCGAGGGCGCCGCTGCTGGAGCAGGAGCCGGAGTCGGTCGTGAAGCAGCCGGCACAGGTGGAGGAGCGGCAGCTTCTTCCTCTTCCTCTTCTCCCTCGACGATCTCGACATAGTTGCTAGGAAATAATCCACTTTCGCCCTTGGAGTTCGTGCCCATCCACCAATCCTCATCCACCATCTCTATATTGGAAACGTACTCGCCCTCTATAAGCTCGAGCTCGTTATCCTCAGCTTTCTCGTAGTCATATTGGATGAGTGCGCGCTTGCCACCGGAGTTTTGAGCGGCGGCTGAAGGGGCATCGTGACCAAATGATGCTGCGGCCATTGCCGCTCCTGCGCCACGAGCTGGGTCATGACCGACGGGTTCTTCAGTGAGGTCTTCTTCGTCGGGGATGCGGTTGCTAATTGCTTGCCCAGGAAGAGCGGGCGGGGAGTTGCGCTCTTCGGGGGGTTCGATCTCTCTGCCTCGACCAACTGGCATGGCGATTCGGACGGGTGAGACATCTCGTGCTTCCGGGGTAGGGGGTGTTGGGCTGCGTTGGACTCGAGGTGGGGGAGGGATGTTGGGTCCAGCTTGGTCTTCTTCATCCTCATTGGGACGGGGTCGTGTGGGAAGGCCGGGCATGGGCACTCCGCCAGTTGGTCCAGATGGCCGGGTGTTCATAGGAGGTGGGGGCGGTGATTGCTCTCCTGTAGTTGTTCGTGGGATACTGGGTGCGCCCATTGGTGCTCCGCCCTTGAATCTGTCCCTGATTGCCCCAATTCCACCTACTGGCGATGCGGGAGCTGCTTCTTCTTCATGTTCTTCGTGTTCTTCTTCGCCGGTCCGCTGTTGCTCAATGTTGCCGGATCCAGCAGAACGACCAGTAGCGTTGATAGCCACAGGGGCCCAAGACTTCCCTTTGTACCCGCTCTGCCATTGCCCTCCTCCGCTTGTTTGGCTTTGCAAAGGTGGTGATGTAATACCTGGGGAGGGGGCAGCAGCTCCGCTAAGACCTCTTTCGCGAGCTTTCTTCTCTTGCCAGACCTGAGCAGGGGTCTTTCCACCCTCATCAGCAAATGTCCTACTTGCTGCACCGACGGGTGCAGGAGCCGCTGTTGGAGCAAATTGGCCAGGAGTGGGCGCTTTGGTTCCGGTGAAGCCTGAGCCCCCGAATTTATTTGCAACCTTGGGCTTGGGCAAGGATGTAAGTCTTTCTGATTGTGTGAACGCGGAAGATCTGTCCGCAAGAGACCGGTGCTCTTCGCTAGTGTTACTTGTGGCAGATGTCCCTGTTACAGCAGGTGAAAGTTGTCGACCTCCATCGTCTCCTGGCTTTTGGGCTTTAGCTCGAATAGCTGCGATGTCGACCTTCCCAACGGGCTCATATGCACCCTTCACGATGGTTGGACGGTCATCTTCCTTCTTCTTGGCTTGGGCACGGATTGCAGCAATGTCGACCTTTCCAACTGGTTGGTAGCCACCTCTGACCGTATCTTCGGAGGCAGACTTATCAGCTCTTTGACTTCCATTAAACCTCGAAGGCTCCTTTTGCTTCGTCAATTCCGCCATGTTGACTTTTGTCGGTTGGTATGCAGACGCAACCTTCTCGAGTTGTGACCGAGTCACTTCAGGCGCGTCAGCACCCCAGCCATCCCCATCCGCACTCGGGTCGTTTTTCCTCGCCCTGGAGCTTGCTAAGGGGTTAAAGCTAGAAGCTCCGCTCGATCGTGTAGGGTTAAAGGCTGGTTTGGAGGCGACAGGAGGTGGGCGGCCAGACGATGAAACAGGTGCAGCACTGCCAGCGGAGTATTTAGAGCCAGATGCATCCGCAACTTTCTGGGTTATGCTCTCGGGGGTGAGATCGCGGTCGGACCGGGCTGTAATCTGAACATGGTATCCCTATGAAAGAATCAGCGTAGTCAAGGGCGGAGGTGATTGACAGGTAACTAACGTGGAGAATCTTAGATACGGCAGCAAGATGACTTGTAAAGTAACCTTTTGTTCTTTCAGGCACTCCTTCTCCACACTGGATCTCATGTCAGCTTCCACGTCACTCATTTCCAAATCAGCAGTACTAACCCATCCGATCAACACATATTTGGGCAGCGTGGTATTAGGGTCCTGGACTTTGACGAAGGCGAACTGGACTCTGCCTTCTGAAAAGTCTTCGATCAAGTCCAGCAGCTCCCCCTCTATTGTTTCACCACGATTAGCACGGAAAGAGCTGCGAACGGCCTTGGAAAATATGCGTACCTCCGGTGCTCTGGACCTTCAGCACACTCTCCTTTCCCCCGCTGTCCTGTTGGAAGGCATTCACTAGGGGTGCAGAGACGGAGAAGATGGCCCATTGGCCGTAGGTTGGGGACTTCGCGGCGGGACCGGATGGAGGAGCGGAGTTGATGACTCCATTGTATGAGGATTTGATCGAGGGGCCGTTTGTAGAGGTGTTTAGAGAGGCCATATTGCAGTCGAGGCAGAGGTAGAGGTGGAGGTGGAGGTAAGGGTCGAGGTTGGGGTAGTAGGTTCAAGGTACCAGCAGTATACGGCTTGCTCTCAAAAACAATCCTTCGTCATCCTGTCCGTAAGGTAGCATTTATTGCCTTACGCCCAGCTAATACTGCGACCACACTATGCGTTAACCAGATAGGGCTAGCGCGGAGGCTCACGCTCTGGCAGCCAATCATTCTGGGGAAGCCCTACTTTTTAATCCTTCTGCACAATCTGGAACCACGACCACCACCACTCGAACCGCACGCCTTGACTTTGCCTTGAGCAGTAGCAGTCCAACCCATCCGTCCCATCCCATCCCATCCAGAGTACATAGTCTCAGCCATATCCCTCCCGCCTTGTCGAACCTCTCGAATCTTTCTCTCTCTCGTCCTCTCCCATCTCGCTCTCGCAGCGACACTCTCGTCACTGCTGCTTTACATTTACATCTAACTAGTCTACACGCTCATTTTCGTTGCGATCGCGCAGCTTCTTGTCTGCACTTTTTGCGCCCATGACGCTGCGTCGTTTCTTCCTCTAGATTCCAGACTCCAGACTCCCAGGCAATGAGCCAGTCTGAGCCTCGATAGCATCTCCCTTGGTCCATTGTGTTTTGGTCGCAGATAGCCCATGCAACTGCCTGCTGTTCCTGTCTAGTTTCTTCTTGTTCTTTTTTCCTTTTCTGCCCTATATCTGGTGTTGAGAGGTATCAGTCCTGATTTCATCCCACGTCGACCACCATGGACTCGCCAGGCAGCGTGATATCGCTGGACAGCGAAGATTCATCTACCGCAGACCCTACTACCGCTGGATCCCGTCCCACGCAGGCGCCCTCAAGCTTAGGTGGAGATGCTTTGCCCGGCAATATGGATACCACCATTGTCTCCGACAACGACGACTCCGACTCCGACTCAGATGTTTCCATGTCTGCAGACACAGATGACGAAGACGAACAAGGACCAGACTCAACCACCGTACAGTTGAATATCGACGCGAATAACTCCAAGCCATCCGCTCTGGTACCCTCAACGAACCTTGCAACGGAAGGTTCCAGAAAGCGGAAATACTCAAGCTCCATGCAAGAGGCCCCCAATGGACATCTCCACAATGGAGTTCATGAATATGTCCAGAAGCGATTGAAGCCAGATGAAGCTTTCCAAAGGTTCCGACATCCAGAAGGAAACTTACTCAAAGACAGATCCTTATTGCCGGCCGAAATTTGGCATCACATATTTACTTTTTGTCCCCCAAGAGCATTAGGCTCATTATTGCAAATTAACAAATCTTTCAATGCCTTTCTTGAACCCTCTAAGGATATTTCCATTGATGCCCTGCCAGGATCAGCCACAAAAATCTTGAAGTCGGACACCATTTGGAAAACTTCCAGGCTGCTATTCCGCCATGGAATGCCCGGTCCGCTTGCAGGAACGTCGGAGCTGGACATGTGGAGATTGGCCTGTGGACCGTCATGCCAGTTTTGTAATAAGAAACAGCCCAAATCCACGCTGCCAGGGGACCAGTGGCATCCCGGTCCAGGTGAAAGCGGAGTTCTACCCGTCTGGTCATTTGGTATTCGTACATGCGGCTCCTGTCTCGAACAGAATTCAACAAAGGTAGGCAGCGATTTCTTTTGGAACCAACTACTCTGGACCCAACTAATGCATCCCAGGAAATTGATTTGATGTTGTCATCTTCTATTCCTTTTCCACTCATGGCTGCCCTACCCTTTATTTTCTTAACCAATGAGCTTCATGTTCTTCCTGCTACCACTCTACAAAATGGACAACATCCACCGACGATACAGATAGCCAAACGGTATTCCAACTCCCAGATCGAGGACATCAAAAAAGAATTCGACAATGTTAAGGCCCTAGGATCAGCCACAGCAGAAGAGTGGCTAAAAGGCTTGGACGAGCGCGGCAAAGAAACAAAGAGTGATGCAGCACGCTGGGAACGATATGAGTCTATGGGAGGAGTCGCGAACATGCGCAAGGTGCATCACAAAACCCCCAAACCAGAAGTTCAAAATGGCATTGTCCTTGCGGCTGGGATTCCAAAGCCGGTATTCCATGCGACGAATGGCAATAGCACAGGGTTCCCACTTCAGCCCACTAATCCGGGGCAGCAAACGAGACAATTCCCAACTTTTCAACCACCTCGAACCTCGCAGCCTGTTCATACAGTGTTTCGTAAGGCCAATTAGAACCCCAACTTCTTTCGTCCACAGAGATTAGCTAACCGATGAACCCTCTAGCAACCCCCCCTGGAAGGTTCGATTCGCCATCGCAAAATGGCTTCAACCCATATCCCCTTCCACGCCAACACCCTCAAGCTAGGCCTGAGAGAACCAAAGAAGAAGTTGCCCAGCTGAAGGCAGCGAGACGAGCTGAAATAGAGCGGCGGTGTATGTTACTCGAGCCACCACTAACAGCCGGTGTTCTAGCACACATGTCTTCGTTCCAGGCTGCTATACAGATTATCCAACCCCTAGACGACGGTGCGTGGGAAGTACTCAAGCCAAGGCTACTTGCCCAGCGCGGAGAAGCCGAACAACGGGAAAATGATCGACTGGCTCAGACCCGAGTGGTTCAAGAGCGTTTTGACGAACGTCGATACCAGGATATTCAAATCAACCCAGAAGCTAAGGATCTCCTTGATAGAGAATGGGATGACATCCAGGCTCCGTTGCGGGTGAGAATTGGTGGGTATGCAGATGAAATTATCCGTGACGGGTGGAATGGTGGTGAGAAGGTGAACTATGAAAACTGCCCAAAATTTGCCGCGGACGTCTTAATGTATGTGCGGAAGCGGTTCTATGCAGAGATATCCAAGGATGAGGCAGCTGTCCGCGCAACAGGCCGGGAACCGGAAATGGATCCTTCCAACGGCCCCTATCTTCGAAAGCTGGTCTTGGAAAACATGAAGTGGGTGTTCGATACTAAGATCAAGCCGCACACTGAACACCACCGTAAGGAGTTGTTTCTTTGCAATGCCTGCGAAAGCTACCTGAAGTTCTACGGCTTTGAGGGTGTTATCCAACATTACGCAGCCAAGCACACCAATGCGCTTAGTATGGGAAGTGTAGTGGTCCATTGGAAATCGGAATGGCCAGAAATTCCTCCTTTCAACCCGGATCCTACGGCTGTAATTAATGGTTCTTACTATGCCGCTGCGCCAAGTGCCAGTGTGCCATATGCAAGTACCGGTCCAGCACCAGCACCCCAGCAAAACTATGGATATGGTGGGTATCAATCAGCGCCTGTTTCGGTGCCCATACAGGCTCCCATGCAAGTTCCCATGTCTGTTCACAATCCCCGTGTTTACCAGGAAAGTCCTGGCCCATATTATGGACACCCTCAATTTGGAGACCAGTATTCGGGCCACCCAAATGGGCCATACCAGCCACCGCAACCGTATCAAGATACTTCTCAAGGGTACCAAAACCAGCAATACACGATGCCACCCCCAGCACCTGGTAATGTTGGATACTCTGATGCTTCCCAAGACTATTCCCAACAAGGATATGGTGGTGCTTATCCAGCATCAAGTCAAGGCATGTATTCCTCAAATCAAGGGCAGTATCCGGCTTCCGCTCCTGAAATGCCCGTACACCAGCATGCGCATGATCCACAAGCCAATCAATATGGGCCTTCCTACAATCAACAACCGTCATATCCCGCAAGCAGCTACGTACCAGAGGCGCCAAAGACCGAGGAGTGGAAGATGCAACTTCAGGACATCGCAAAGGCTGCGCGTGAGGTCTGGAATACTATCAATCCCGTGAAGGAGATTCCTGGAAGTGTCAAAGTATACACCATCATTTACCATCTCTTACAAAGATCCAGAGCCTCTTACCCAGAAGACCCTCCGCTCCCAATGGTTATCGAAGGCCTGAATAATAATAAGGAGATGCGTCCAGCCCGGAACATCAATGGACTTCTCTGTAAAGCTTGTGCTTTGAGTCAAGCAGGATACACGCCCGCTCTCCAGAAGAAGCATTTCTCTTTCCCTCAGCTCCTGAACCACTTCCGTGAATCACATGAAGCCGCTGCCCAAAATCAGAGAAACGAAATGGATTATGTTCCGGATTGGACCAGGGATATGGTCCAGCTTCCGGACAATGCCAAATTGACCTCGCTTTCCAAATCCTCCGATCATAGGCTCAAGCTAGTCAAAGAAGCTCTCCCAGAAATATTTGCGCCACCAGTCACTCATGAGACGGATGCGCGAAATGAATTATCGCACCAGGATTATGGCATTGCAAACCAGAACACTTATGGAAACCTTGCTCCATCTCAGGATAATCACGACAAGTACTACACTCCAACCAGTGTCAACAAGACGTCTGATTCTGCCAATGCATCATACGATAATGGCGAGTATGATCCTCGAAACCCTCACGAACTGCCTTTGGACAGTCGACCCGTCTACAAATCTGCTCGGCAGTTCAGTCATCCTCGAGAATTTGAAATTCCTGATGGCCATACCTATGGATACACAAGTCGCGATGAAGAATACCGCCAACCATCGTATCAGTATGTGGAGCAACGGCCTGTGTCCCCGCCCTCTCATATCAGAGCCGCTGATGACTACGAACGCGTTGTTGTTCGCGAGGAAGCACCAGTGTATGTTGATAGGCGTCCTCGTTATCTGGATGCGGGCGAAACTCAATACAGAGTACGACGTGACCCTCTTGTCCGTTATGAAGATCGGGAGCCTGTACCCTTAGGGCGAGATCCCCGACATATGAATTCCGAGTCATATCAAGCAAACAGAGAAAATCATCAGACCCTCGCCGCAAAAGATCCACATGCTCGAGATGAGGACGCCACAACCCAGCGGAACAGTATATTCGACGTTGTAGCACAGATTTCGCAGCAAGCACAACAAGCAAGAGACAGATTACCCCCCAAAGAGCAACCTACTGAAGTTGGTTCTGAGGATGGCGAAGTTCGACCAGAGCCTGATCCACAATTCGAGATCCACCACTCGCGACCAGCAGAAGAAGCAAATGATGCTGCAGAACGGTTCATGAACGAGTTCCGCCCCATTGAAACGACAGTGGCTGCAAATAAGGCGGAACGCCGCCAAGGAGAAAATCCTCGAGCCATCTGGGAGCCAGCACGTGGCGAGGCAGCACGCTACACTCAGGATCCTCCCGCAGAATCGCGCCGCCGTGTGCGCGATGAAATAGTCGGAGGGAATTTTGTCAATGAAGCGCATGCTACCAATCGAATTGTTGATGACCCTGGATACGTGGTGATTGAGCAACAACCACCAAGGCAAGCTCGAGCGTATGATTATGAGGATCGTTATGCCAATCCACTCTTGGAGCAGTCAGTACAGCGAGAGCGATCGCCTGAATTAGTTGACCGCCGGTATAAGCTCAACAACGTTGTATACCGCGATGAAAGACAAAGCAGCCATGGCGCTCATCGAACGCCTAGTAGATATGCTAGGTACGAGAGTGTTCGACTCGAGAACGACCGCGTGCGTTCTAGGTCACCAGTATACGTTAAGACGGGAGGGCAGCCTGGGCAATACCACGAGCATAGCCCTGCTGCTCACTCTTTGCACCCAGAGCCTATCTATCACTCACGCACGCCGCAACCGGCTACAGAGGATGTGGCTTATGAGCGAGCCCCATGTCAGGAGTACCAACGCGTCTACGCTGAGGACCCCCGGCCACGGGTACCTCAATATGCTGAGACCTTTGAGCTGGTACGAGTCACGGATTCTCAAGGCGAATATATGATTCGAAGACCTGTCCGTCGAGAACCTCAGCCGGTGTATGCTGCTTACGAAAATGACGGTTACGCTCGACAACCAATCTATGAAAGTCGTGCGCCAGTCCCTCGACCAGAGCCCGCTTTCTACGAAGAGGAGTACGATCCACGACATCCTCAAGCTCTTCAACCGCCTCCCGCAGCATCAGTCCATCAAGCCAGCAGGTATCAGTAGAGTGTACTTGGGTTGGGGGCTTTCGTATCAGAACGTCATTTCCTTGCTTGTACAAATAGATGCATATGCATCGACATTTTCGTTTGGATCTTCTACTTAATAATACTGCACGGTTGGCGCTTTTCTATTTCTGTGACTGGCAAAGAGCTGCTTTGTACAATCAGCTATCCTGAGTACAACAAACGGCGTTCGAACGGCGTTGGTTCTTAATTTTTCTTTCCCGTTTGTACAAAGAACGTCTCAATGTTCGCTCTGATCAACATTTTGCAGGGGGTGTTCTGGGAGCGGGAGTTGGAGCATGGGTGGCCAAAGTACCCTAGAAGGTCAAAAAGAAAGGTTGCTTTTTCTCTCCATTTGCCACACCATGTATCATAAGTAATCCAACTCATAAGAATGAGACCTGTTCGATCATCTCTGCTGAAAGCACCGGTTTCAACAACATCTTTTTCTTTATAAAACTCAAATGGCAGAAGTAGCAGGGTACTCAAGAGGTAATGTTTGAGGGTGTGCTGGGTAAGGAGCCGAGTCCCACAGATGATTTCCAGTGAGCTACAAAGCCATCTTTGCCATGGCAGCGGCCTTAGATTGGCATCTGGAACAAATGGACGTCAAAACAGGGTTTCTCTACGGGGATATCGATGCCGACAACAGGCGCTGCATTGCTGCAACAGGGGTTTGGTGTCCCAGACTTTTATTTTATTTCATTTTCTCATATTAATGTGAGTAAGTTTGTCCAACAAATACCCGAGTCGATTCTTTCGACTTGTCTAACGCATGCAATATGGAAGCTATCAACCTTGGTACAAGTAAGTGTACTGTACCAGTACGCAAGCGCTAACCGCCGTTTTCCGGACCTCACTCCACAGAGCTCACAAATTACCTCTCTCGGCTTGTTCCCTTTCAATAGCCTCAAACAAGCTCTTGAAGTTTCCAGCACCAAATCCATCAAATTCGTTCCTTTGGATAATCTCAATAAACACCGTCGGCCGATCCATCAACGGCTTTGTGAACAGCTGGAGTAAATATCCACCCTCGTCAAAGTCAATCAGGATGTTCAATTTCTGAATCGTGTCAAAGTCTTCCTGCAACTTCCAACTCCTCTTGTCGCTCCTGAGTCGTTGGCGCATAGTTGTGTAGTAGGATTCCGGGACATTGATAAACTCGACTCCACGAGCCCGCAAGTTACCAACAGCGGATATAATATCGTTTGTCCGCAGCGCAATATGTTGCACTCCAGCACCGCCATAAAAGTCGACGTATTCTTCGATTTGACTCTTCTTCTTGCCCGGCGCTGGCTCGTTGATTGGCATCTTGACGACATTGTTTGGCGATGCCATGACGATGGAGCTGAGAGCGGAGAATTCGGTGGATATCTGATTGTCGTCTACGGACCAGAAACGGTGGAAGGAGAGACACTTCTCGTAATAGGCGCATGCTTCTTCCATCTTGCCCCAGTCTTGGTTGCCGACGCAGTGGTCGATGGCTTCTAGTGTGATGGGTGGGAGAAGGTTTTGGAGTGGGTCGATCTTGGACTTGGGGATAGACTTGTAGCCGGGGAGGAAAATGCCTTGGTATGAGTCGCGGGAGAGTAATGTGTGTGTTGTGTCGCCGTATGTGCGGATAATGGCTGTGGTGACTGATCCGCTCTCGTCCGACGTCTTGTGGGGAGCCTGTACTGACACGGCACCTGCTTCGACAGCTTGTCGATAAACGCCCTCTACGTTGTCGACCTCGAAAGCAACGTCCTTGACAGCGTCGCCGTGCTTCTCAAGATGTTGGTACATCTCCTTCAGCAAGCTTCGTTCCTCTGATGATATGGGGTCATCTTGCTCGATAGACGAGTATGACTTGATGGGAGACATGAGCACAAATCTGATCTTGCCGTTGGCAACGACGTGGGAGGCAACATGCCGACTTCCAGTCTCGAGACCTTGATATGCTACTGTGTAGAAGCCGAGGCGTGTGGTGTAATACGAAGCTGCTTGCTTGGCATTACCCACATACCAGGTAACATGATCATAGCCGTGGAAGTTGGGAGTGCCATCGACAGCACCAGATGTATGGTTGGATGTGGGAAAGGTTAAAGAAGCGGAAGTGAGGATGGGAGAAGTCCGATCCATCGGAGGGGTTATGGCAGAAGGAGCCATTGTGGTGGAAAGACCAACTCTGACAGGTAAAAATAGAAGATGAGGTTGTAGGTTCAAAGAAAGGTATCTTATTGCTTAAACAGTATGAAGTATTGCTGCTCAAGTCAAGTCGTTATGCTCCGGCTTTGAAACAGACAAAGGGGTATGAATACTGTATATGAAAAGCTAGGTATATGAACGAAAATCAGGGCGCAGCTTCCCTTTATCAATTTGAGCTTGCTCGGCATGAATCAATGATGATGCACTGGCACCATTTAAAATTCACAACGCCGTACATGTTTGGCTGTTTCTATGGGAGGAGGTACCTGATTCCTCATGATTACAAGGCAAGACCTACCTTATTGGACGCGGTGCATGATCCGCTCGGCTTTGGGAGCGGAATTTGACTTGGCGGCTGCCGTCGGCTGTCAGCAAAACCAGCTACCCTTTGACTTCCCACCTCCATTGATTCATTATTCAACCATCCATTCCTCTGCGGTAAGTAAGTCATCTATCTATACACGGTAAGTAGGAATAGCCTTCTTACTCCAACATAGCATAACTTGTACTTCTCCTTCAAGACATCCTTCCTACATTTCCTGTCCACCCCCCTCCCCGCCTTGGTAAAATAACCATACTGTCCCTCTTCACTCTCTCCATTCAGATATCGAGACCACTTCCTATTTGGGCCTTACCTTACAACGCACATCCTCATCATGCCGTCTCTTACAACACACGATCTGTCGATTCTCGAGAAGATCAAGGACCCCGAGGGTGGTCTTTCAGCACCCCTCCTAATCGACGACTCTCTCCCAAGAGACCCCCACGTATCCAATACTGCCAGTTATCAAGCAGTCAGCATGCAAGAACGATCAATTATATCCTCTTTCCAAGAAATCGAACGCCGAATTGCGGGCCTAAAGCCCGTGTCATCTCAATCACCTCTCTCCGAATACCTTGACTGCATCAAACAGCTCGATGTTCTGATAGAAGAATACCCCACATACGCCAGCGCAAGGAACAACAGAGCACAAGCATTGAGACGGATATATGGGGATGGCATCCTCGTCAGGCTGCCAGATTCACAAGCATCCGAAGAAGAAGCTCCTCTAGACACACCCGCCTCGAATTCCACCCTCCTTTCCGTCTCAACAACTATCCTTTCCGACCTTAGTACAGCTATAAGTCTCCTCACACCTCTCACTCCCTTTGCTGCGATATCCCCACAAGCAGCAAAGACCCTCTCGCAAGCATACACCCAACGGGGAGCGTTCTATCACTTGACTGCCAAGCGGTTACGCTCGCATGAGGCCGAGTTGAGGATTGATGGAAGCAGATTGGAGGTGCATTGGAAAACAATCGATTTCGAGGAGCATGCTTCGAGCGATTTCATGATGGGAGGGAGGTATGGGAATGAGATTGCCAAGGCCCTGGCTGTGAGTGCGAATCCGACGGCTAAGTTGTGTGGGGAGATGGTTAGGGAAGCTATGAAGAAAGAGTATGCGGGGGCTACGTGATAATGAAGAAGTGTAGAATCAAAGTGACCTCGATGGTGTAAAGGACAAGGGCCTTAAATGTGATCTTGTGCGGATTTAGTCACAAGCACCCGAAGAATCTATATGCTTTGAGCCCAAAAGATAATAGAGGGAGCACTGGTGGGAATTGTAAATATGAAAGGAAAGGAACCATAAAGATGGCCGGGAAAGGAGTGACGGAAATACATAACAGATTGTGTCGTAAACAAACGCCTAAAACAGTTGCTATAGATAATAAAAATACTTGATAGCTTAATAGACAAACGTCTGATTGATGGCTGAACATACATTCGGAGTTGAGGCCCACGAGTTGGTTTATCGACGATTATCGTTAGAGTATTAAGCTCGTATCCGTAATTTAGTACGAACTCTAAACGACAAAGGTTGAGGGACCTCTCAGCCTCCTCACTCGACAGCAAACAGTACGATACAATCCTCCCAAAGCTTCTGAATTCCCCGGGATATTCCCATCCACAGCTTTCACCCGCAAATCAACGAGAGGGACGCTGCTGCAACTGGACAAAAGCGGTGCAGAAGTAAAAGTACCGTACAGTACAGTACGTACAGAATGAGTGATCCGGTTGAGCCGTTTCGAACGACCACAACAAAACCTGCCTCCCGGAAAGCGCATCGCAAGACAAGGACAGGTTGCCGGACTTGCAAATTGAGGAAGATTAAGGTAAGTCGAGCCGGGCTCTTGATCTCTCCTTCCTCAGTCTCAACCAAACCAGCCAGGATTGGAAAGCGTTCAAACATACCTTATCCAAGCGAGTTCTCTTCACGTGATTCCCCTTCCAGCCCTGGTGGATGGCCTGATGTTCTCTCCTTGGTCCCAGCTATCCACTGTTCCTATGTTTACACCGTTTGATTTATCAAGAATACTGTGCGATGCCTTCAGACTAACTTTGACTCCAGTGCGATGAACAACGACCAGAATGTACTAACTGCATGAAACACTCCGTTCAGTGCGATTATCTGGGCACGCCGATACCTATATCTGTAAGCAGCCCTGCTAGTCCCGGAGGCCCTACCAAGCATGTCAATACCCCTTCAAGCGGGACGTTCCAGGGCTCAGGGGGGAAGTCACGCGTTTCAACAGTCCGTCGCTCCAGCATGAACCATTAAGCATAAACATGCTGGACTTGGAACTTCTCCACAACTTCTCCACATCCACCAGCCTCACTCTTCATACAAACCCGGCGCTTAAGACAATGTGGAAGGTCAATGTTCCTAAAGTTGGATTCTCTTACGACTTTGTGATGCGTGGAATCTTGGCTGTGTCTGCGCTACACATTGCCCACTTCACTCCCGAGAAAAGGGACTACTATGTAGCACAAGCCCTGATACAACACCAAAGCGGTCTGCGTGTGGCAACTTCGATGCTGTCAAACATAAGCGATGAGAACTGTTCAGCAGTCTACATCTTCTCAGCGCTGACGCTGTTCTTCGCCATCGCCACTCCGCGCAAACCCGGCGATTTTCTGATCGTAGGGGAAACTGGGGTAGTAGACTGGCTCATCTTGATAAAGGGGTGCACTTCAATTGCCGCCACGGGGCAGGAGATCCTCTCTAAAGGCCCCTTTGGGCTTATGTTTCGAGCGGAGGAGCGCAAGGATAGATTGAGGGAAGAACTCGCTGCGGATTTCCACGGAGAGGCAGACCCGCTTCGAGAACTGCGAGATCATATCAACAACTCCCAGTTTTCCGAGCAAGACTACCACACGTATCACGCTGCTATTGAGGAGCTGCGGAAAATCTATGCTCTCATCTATAAGCAAAGCTATGCGGATTATGAACCCGGAGATCTGTTCACCTGGCTCTTCCAGCTCAGTCCTCAGTTCCTCGATAAATTTCAAGCCCACAGCCAAGAATCACTTGCCATATTCGCATATTTTTGTGTACTGCTCAAACGGGCAAATGAGTGCTGGTGGCTCGATGGCTGTGGGATTCATTTCCTGGCTCAAACGTATGACCTGCTTGATGAAGACCATCGATTGTGGATAAGATGGCCGATTGAAGAGTGTGGCTGGGTACCAAATTCGCCGGGCACAACGGATACCAGTATGAAAGGTGTTTCTAATTACAGTAACTATCCACAGCCGCATTTTTCTGGCGGTATATGACCAACGAGGCCAAGCTTCCAGTGTGGGATTGACGGTGTTACTTCTGGATGATGCCTCGAGTTACTTCCCCACATCACCATCCTCTACATCCTACTTGTCCCTCGAATATATCTCGATAGTAGAGATAGCAGTGTTTTATGACAGCTTGAATGCTTCACTATATATGAACATATCGACCACAGTCTCTCTCACTTACGATTTGATACTTTATCCGAGTGCCTGTGGGCGTCGACAAGAAGCTAAAGTCATGGCACGAACAAGTCACGCAAGCCCTTACAACCCCAATAAGTGGAACACACACAAACTGAAAATCGTGCGATGCTCGGAACATCTAAGGCTACATTACATTACATCGCCCTCCCCACCTCTTCGACCCACGCGCGCGCGCTAAACTTTATTTTACAACCACCGCACCACACTACATAACGCAGCACAACCTTGCCTCCAAATTCCTTTTTTCCATAAGCACTTACTCGCTCACATTGAAACCAAGAGCTGTGGATGTGTGCATCATATTAGATTAGACAAAACTCGTTCCTGCATACGTCAGACACGTGAGAAGCCAACACGCATGCATATGTTATGTTATGTTTCGGGCCACCAGGGCTGGGCCCAGCCCATTCAGTTCAAGATCAGGGAAAGGAAGGAAGGCCTTTCCTTTCTCGGCTATGGATGATGGATACCGTGCCCATGCACTACGGGTGGCTGCTGGTCCTAAAATCCCGATGAGCGAGCTGTTATGTGCGTTCCCGAGAGCTTGGTCTTGATTTGATATTTATCTTTGAGAGCAATAGGAATATGTTTCTTGAATGCATGTATGTATGTATGTATATCTGTATGTCTACCTATCTACCTATCTATTTTTCTATCTTTCGATCTATGCTTGCAGGCAAGCAAAATTAGATTCCGGGTAACAAGACAGCATTGGGATCGAGTGGGATCGAGTTGGCGGCGAGGTATAAAATGAAGGATCGCTCGTGCATGCATGCCATGGTGCAGTGCAGTGCAGTGCAGCGCAGATGTTGAACTGCTTACGGTTGTTATGGTGGAGATGGAGGTGGAGGTGTAGCAGTACAAACAGGAGATGTGTAAACAATTGGTTTGGCTCGCAAGCTACACACGAGCGTTCCACGCTCATTTCCACTCCGCTGGGATGGACAGATAGACGACAGACAGGCAGACAGACATCTCGAATTAACACTTCAAACAATCCACCTGCCTGACGTAACGAGACCTGACTTTTCAGACACGCTAGAATACGAATCTAGATTCTACAAGTAACAAGTCTACTCGCTCGCTCGCATGCACTGCCTTGCGGTAAGACAAGACTAGACAAGACAAGACAAGATGAATGAAAATCGCTTTGCGTTGCGCTGCGTTGCGTGAGGGTAAGGTGACGGACGGGTACATGCATACATGACGGTGACACCACACCGCACTGTCATCTATTCCGGTACGGAATGAGGGGTTGCAGTGGGGATTGCGAGGCGTAACGAGTACTGTAGCGAACGAAAATCAATGCCGGTATTTTCAAAAGGTAGGGAAGGGGCTGTGGTGGTGTTGCTTACTGTACTGCTCTTACTTGATGTTGTATTTGATGGGGATGTGTTGCCTTGGATACTGTACATACGCGGAGAAGAGAAGATCTGGTAGGCGATCACCCACGCGCGCATATCTCTGTTTGCTTTTGTTTGATGAGCGGATATGGCGATGTGATGTGATGTACTGATGATGCTTTGGGGATTGTGGGGATAGATGTAGAGAGATGTGTTGCACTGCAGATGGATTTACACTAGGTATTTTCCTAATGGCGTTATAGTTCTGCTATACAAGCCAAGCCGCGTAGTGGTAATGCTTTTGAATGCTTCGCTTCCTTTCAGGTATCTAGCATATTCCTGACAAGCTCCCTCATATGAGGCTAATGAGGACCAAGATCAAGTCTTCAGACTCCGCTGATAAATGGATGAATGCTTTCTTATCTTGGAGGCCGGCGGCAGTCAACTGGCGAGGAAGTGAGACCTTGTTGATAAGATCAAGTAGTTGTTATGGATGATCTATACCTTCACCGTAAAGTCATGGTGGATGCACAGTATAGTAGCCACTCTAGGGAAGCAGAATGATCGTCAGACAAGTGATTCTTAGAGTGTAGGTGTAGGTGTAGGTGTAAACATCGGCTGCAATACATACCCGACGCCTTTCAAAAGGGATAGATTACTCAGCTGGCTTTGCTTTGGTACACTAAAGCTCTCTCTACACTGGATAACTCGTCTGACATCGTATGGAATCAAAGAATAGCCCCATGCAAATCACAACGTTGTTTGCCCAAGATGCTGAGGGAGGGGGAGAAAGTGTGTGTGGGCCAAATGTCGAATATGTACCTCGTGACATTGACAGACAGACCCCCAAAGTTCTCCAAAACCAAGATCGTCGAATAGTACTTCCTGATTCAAGCATCATCAAAGATTGTCTATCTGTCAGATGCTTGACTTATCCGGTTGATATCATAGCATCTAGGATATTGAACAATTTCGTCTTTAGATGATTTGAGTTTCATCTACTTCTCTGAATGCCGCACTGGTGGAAACGGCAGTTGAGAGCTAGAATTACTAGTCGGGAGATATACAAGGAGGAAGCTGCGGGAAATATACTTATTAGAGTTTGTCTAGTAGTATCGTATAGTTCTTGAGAACCCGTATCATGAATGATGAAACCCCGAAAAACCTTTAGTGTGCATACAACTGGGATCCAAAGATCTGGTTTTGAAGTCTTACGATCAAGTTATGCCGTGCATGTTCGGTGTTCGGTACTTGGGTAGTAGCCATATGATATAACCGACGTCGCCTTCCTTGCGCGTGTTAGGACGAAGATCGGGGCGGTCTTTTCTTGAACTTAAATATTTAGCGAGAGGTCGCCCAAGAGCCGGGATACAGGAAGCGTCCAAAACATGCTCGAAGTCTGAGCTAAGAACTTTACTATAGCAGTCAGTATATTAGCGGCACCGCTTCCTATTACCATGTACGGTCGATTCAAGGATAATATAACTCTGCCGGAGAAGCATGACTTAAAATATGTGGCTCAGACTTGCTGTAAGTTTATTGGCATATAAACGATCGAAAATATAGCTAGAATGTACTAATCACTAATACTGGCATGTTAATTAAGCTTCGAGTTTGCGGCAAAAGTTTCTCCTCTACGAAGAATAGGTAGAGTGGAAAATAGTAAAGAAATGCTTCATATTGATTTCAGGTCGAGTAGAGTAATAAGGAGTAGGCTGAGCAATAGAGTTATCAAGAGAAGAAGATGTTCAGATTCATATGGTAATTAAATCAACAAGGGACTTTGAGTCAGAGTCTTTATGCTATAGAGGCTTAAGTTCCTGTATTTGTGACCTCTCCATAGCAACGTAAAGTGGTCACTGAAAGGTTTGCAAATAGCTGGCGGGCTGGAAATCATCACGGAAGTAACCACCCTTAATCACTACGCCAAATGGTCTGTGTGCATCTCTCCTATGTTAATATACGTACGCGTATCGCGCGCGTGAATATTCTATGATACATCTTACTATTGCGTGCTACATTATACTGTAGTAGGTCCACCAGCCAGCTAGACGTGTGGCCTAATGCGAAAGCAGTCCGGATACTGGCCGGCGCCGCGGCCCATTTTCCCACTCATAAAATATATCGGAGGCTTTGCTTAATTCATCCTTGATGGCCGGTGATGGAATACTCCGTAAGGTTACCGGCATTATCAAGACAGGGTATCCAATGTCGAATCACAGAGTATACTCCGTATATATTATATACCCTGGCGTGGAAAAAGGGGCGAGGCGAGGTCAATTTGTGGATTGCCTAGAGAATGATTTCCCATTCAAGTCTTGAAAGCGAAGCTTTTCAAACTTGTATACAATACCGGTACACGGACCGTCCATGTTGAATTATACTTTAGGGTATTGGTAGCCTCCGCGATCATGTTTCAGGAAGTCTGAGCTTGTTTTGTGTACCTGTGGCGTGTGCCCAGAACTTCATCGGAATAAAATTCCGTGCCTGGGGTTTGGGGTCGACGATTCGACGTTTCCTACTCGGTATACCTGACCTTATCAAATCTGCGATATTGCAAGCATCTCCCCGTGTCCGTGCCAGCCGCTGACATTCAGCGAATTCGGTAGCCAATACGGAGTAAGCCAAACACTCCACTCGGCACTCCTGAATTTTATGGCATGCAGCGTCGAATCGTCGATGCTCCCATCCGCTTCAGAGAGGAAGGGGACCAACTCCAACCATGGAGATGATTCGGCTCCTCGACGATCTTCCCGGACCGCTCTTTGGGCTGCCGGGCTAGGTTTATGTACCGTGACATTGGATTTTCCAATACTAGTGAGTGAGTCGGGGTTAAAGTATACCTCCGTACAGACTAATGAGGCAAAAAGCAAATCGCTTCATACAAATAGTAACAGACTAACAGTAAGGATGGCACTGTTACCCGACTAACGAACCTTAATACTCGGGAATTATACACTAAATCGTGATTTAGGTGGAGGTTATTGAAGTCAATCTGGCTACTATAGCAGCCGTTACTACCGGAGAATCGGAGATAAGGTTGAGATGAGAGATTTAGACTCTTGTGAGTCTGGTCTGATGGTTCTTGAAGACTTCCAAGTACGGTATAATAATTATGTACCACTCTAATGAAAGAAATGCAATCTACAGGCTTGCCCGCGTGAATGGAGGAAGCGGCCAAGTTTGGAAGGCGGAGGGATCAGCCATTGGATCCTGGGAATGCGGGTTAGGGGGTCCTGGCTCAGTGGCTGTCTGGTGATGGATCCTTGTGGGAAACCTGTCCAATAGCCCAGTTCTTTCTCCCTTGTCCAAACCCACACCTCGGGCGGGCTCCCCAGCGGGTGGGCAGCGGTCCAATCCAACCCTGTCGTCGCCCCCTGCACCCAGCAAGCCATCTGTCAGTAAGACAGCATGCTAAAGACCTATTCGTATCAGCGTACTCGTACAGTACCTCCGTACCAGAATTTCACAAGCCACCCAGAACCCTCGGGCACTCGGGGCCGTGCTAACAGCCAACAGAGCCTAGCTTTCCCTTTAGTACAGTCCCACCACTGCAGATTCGTCCCAGCGAAAGCCTGTGAGCCTGTCCCCAATCCCAGCCAAGATTCCCTGCGCTCCTCTAGTCAGCCAGTCTCCTGCCTGTCTCGCCTGGCTCCTCTCCAGAGTCCCCACCCGATACTACCACCTTGGCACCTCTCTCCTCCTTCTACCTCTCTACCTCCCCAATCCCCAATCATAGCAAAACCACGGCCCAACACTTGTCGTCGACCAAGGACGACCAAGGACGACCAGGAGGATCGATTTCTTCAGCAGCAGCAGGATCAGGGCCAGAGGAAAGCGAAGTCGTCAACATTGCCAGCCGCCCGCCCAGCCTTTCTCGACGGGTCTGCTAGCTTTCGTAGTACAGGTACTGATAGCGACGGGACCCGAGTTTGAACAGCACCTTTGTCGCTGTTCTAGCCATCAACACGGACGCTCCGATACCAAACCAAACGTTGACGATCGAATACGCCTGCAAAGCTCGACTTTGAGCTCCAGTTCTCCAGGTGAGCAAGCGATTTCCATTTCTGCCTAACTAAGATAGTTGTTCGCCGCTTGCAAAGCAGCCCATTTCCACCCGCTTGGGTGTCGGAAAACTTAGTTGCTTTTCCGGGTCGCGAGAACGTCAACTTCGACGTCAACACCCTAGAAAGCGAACAACCACTAATGGTTTGTGGCAAACAACAGTGAATTTCAAATACAAGACTCGGTCAGGTCGAATTAATTCGACGCTTAAGAAAAATGGCCGCTGCAACCTCTTCACGACCTACTCCTAAGGAATGGACCAGAGTTACCAAGGGTGGGAGGAGACTCAGATACAGCCTGTCTGTAATCCAGGAGCCAGAACGTGCACGAGCATGCGGCTCTGGAGCAAAGTGTAAGCATCAAATCTTCCTACAGTGCATCCGACCAGAATCGCTGACAATTTGAAGCGTCCGCCGATAGACGGCCCGTTGATCCTCCACCTGTTGTCGAGCTTCGTATATTTGATGATAGTAACATCGCGAAACCCGGCGAGGATATTACCTTCTCCTACGACGCCAATTTCTTCCTGTTTGCAACTTTGGAGACAGCTCGCCCGATGGCTCATGGTCGAATGCATCCATCACCACCACAGATTCCAGTCCTCACTGGAATGCCTGTCTCCGGCATGGCGTATCTTGATCGCCCCAACGAAGCAGGCTATTTCATATTCCCGGATCTTTCTGTCCGCCACGAAGGCAGATATCAGCTGAGCTTCAACCTTTACGAGGAGACGAAGCAGAAAGACGATCGCGATGCGGAACCTGCAAATGATCAGAAGGCTAACATTTCGGGCTCAGCTGCCCCAGAATCCTCCTTTGACTGGCGATTGGAAATCAAGTCCAACATGTTTACCGTCTACAGCGCAAAGAAATTCCCTGGCCTTGCTGAGAGCACAACACTCAGCCGGACTGTCGCAGAACAGGGATGTCGAGTCCGGATCAGACGTGATGTTCGAATGAGGAGACGGGACAAGGCACCATCTGAATACGGAGAGGGAATGCTATGGAGGATGCTTATGCTCGTCCAGGTCGCGCCCCTGAGCAGGCTATCGATCCGTATCGTGAGCGATCGAATAGTGCTGCCAGTGACGAGGGGAGAGAATCGCAACGCCGACTCTCGGGAGAGTATCCGCCGCAACCGTACAATGGTCAATATAGCACCCCTGGAACACCTATTGGCGGTCATCCTGCTCCCCCTGGTGGCAATTTGGGCTGGATGGGTGGGCATTCTGGGTCACAATTCCCAGCACCGCCTGGTCCTGGTCCACCACAAAATCAATTCGCTCCACCAGCACCTCCTCATCCCGTTCCACAAATGTACCAGACGGCCCCAAATCCTTATCCCCAACCCGTCCCTCAGTATCGTCCTGCACCTCCACCGCCACCTCCAAGTGGATACTCACACGAACGACCGTACCCTCAATCTGCTCATCCTACCAACCCACCACGTGAGCAACGTGATTCCTTTGAGTCCGACCCATTCAGGAGAGCCTCAGCCCCCTTCCCATCTTCCAACCCTCTACACGGCGCCCCATATCCCACGCCCGAGGCCAGTTACAACCGACCTCTCTATCACCCATATGCTCGAGATGGCAGCCCTCCTCCATCTCTGCCGCCCTTGAAGTCAATGCCTTCTGCTTCTCCCCCAGCACCTCTTTCATCCATCCGTACTATTGCTCCATCGCTGCAAAGTCCGGGATTTGATCGCGGCTTTGACCGTTCAGGACCCTACAATCAATACCCAGCTGCTCCAGCACCTCCAGATGCCACCCAGAATAGAAAACGAGCATATGATGCGGTTTTCGACTCTTCGGAGAACAACCAAAAGTTTTACAATGGTATGCGGCCTAGCACAACTTACCATGAAGCTCTTGATGACGATGAGGACAACCAACCAAAACTGGAATACAAGCGTGCTGATGGGACAGGTCGTCATCGTGAGCCTCCTCGTGTTCATATATAAGATGGCCGAACTTCTTAGACGCATGGTGTCCTTGCAGACGCCTTGACCTTGGATTTATGGGAATGGTTGTGTTATATTATTACTGGAGTTGGACGAATGACACTGGTTTCTTTGATACCCACTCTGAATTCTCTAGAGCATTCACGAATGGCTCTATTTGCCGAATCTGCGACTGTCGCACATTATACATTCACGATCTCGATTTCTTTGTTGTTCACTCGGCATGAAAGAACTGCATATGGCCACTTGGAGTCTACAGCTTGTTCTTGCTAAAAGCATACGTATCTTCTCATGTCATTCCACCTAGAATTGGAGGAAAGCGCTGCTTTGCTTGTTAGTTCCCACTACTACATATTTCCTATGTCTTAAGATGAGTTGAGTTGGAGGAAATATTCGTTTCATGGGCGGTTTTTGGGGGCACCATTCTGTAATTTAGGGAAAGGATTTTGTAGATTGGGGGAGAATCCCGGGAGCCGGTGGTGAAGTGGGTTTGACTGCACAAGAAGAATGATATTCATGAACATTGGAAATTTGCAAACTTGCCTCATTGACCACACACGATGGTACTAATGAGAGTTATGACCCTTGCACGTTTCTGAAGCATTGAATTCCGTGTCCCTCTGGATAGTGGAGTGGAGTGGAGGAAACTGCTCAATGTTCCAACTATTCAGACTTTCCTAACCACGGCATGTACTATACTTGTAGTAAATGACAGCAGCGAATTATCACATGAATGTAACTAACCAAGTACTTTACGTACAGTATTTCTATAAATGAAATGTTTCACCTCTCCTAGAACTTGCATATGCAGCTAAACGTACGTATAAGGAAACCGCCAGATGCAGGATCTTCCCATTTTCCATTTCCCCCTGAGCATGTATTCCAAAAGCGTTAGTTTGGCGGTGGCGGGGCCCCTGTAGTGCTCGCCAACACCCCGGTCTCGCTTGACCGCCAAACACGTCAGAGTGTCGGTGATTCGAGCGAGAGCAAAGTAAACAAAGACGTTTGCATGCACGCACGGCTGTCTTCGTGTCTTCGTGCATGCGAGCATCTTACTACGAACTGTATATGATCCATAAATCCTACACCTACAAGAGGCCTGTACATACGAGACGTGGAAATAGGGGATCTGGCAATTGGGTAAAGGTGGAGAGCGGAGGTTCCAATTCCAGTTCACATTTCTTTGTTTGTTTGTTTGTTTGCTTGCTTTCATCTCTCGACACACCGACTCTACACCACGCCCAACCCTGAAGTCGACCCTATCCGACACTTCGATCTATGATCTGGAACACACGGCGCCATCCGAGCAAAGCAACGGCTGGTGCATGATCCCTTTCCAGATCAAACACTGGTAAGGACATCAAGATGGCTACCAACCGCTCGGTAAGTTTCAAGACAATACCGGATTACTTCGTCTGCCCGTGCTGCACCCTCCCGTGCCATGGCACTCTCACTATGCTCATGTTTACCATGGATGAAGCTGACCCAGAACAGGCCTCTCGGGACACCTCAAGACATCGGTACTCTGGCGAGTACCAAGAGCCTTCAATCCAATGCACAAATACGACTCCACAGTCCGGCACCAAGAGACTTTTCAGCCACCGTGACTCCAAGGCCCTATCGAACTCTCAAGACCATGGCAATAACCACGAGGCTGAGGCGGATGAGGAAGGGCTCCATTCAGGGAAGAGGCATCGAGCCAGCAATTGGCCTCTCACAGATACCAGCGCCCCCAGTACCGCTCCAGCTAGAGCCCCTCTACGAAGCCGAAAAAGCCCCAAATCTCCCACGTATCGCAAGTCTACTCGGCCATCCAAATTCCTCGAAGGGAGCATGAATGATAGGGCTAGCCAAAAGCCACCAGTTCCATATATAGGCCCTGATGAGGAGAGCTATGAGAGATACGAGTCTGGCCAACGAGAGACTGGCCGAGGACGGAGCATGGAGCAACCTCGACCCTTTACGCACAATCGAAATACCTCTGGAGGTATGTCCTCGGTGGCGGATAGGTCGGAAACATCCCGTCATTCAAGTATCTTTCGATTTGGCAAATCTATTGCAGCATCTTTCAATCCCAGCAACTGGAAGATCTGGTCTAAGAATCACCAAGAGCCTGATGACGAGGAGACTACACAGCAGCGAATTCTGAGGGAACGTCAAGTAAAGGCAGAGCAAATATACAAGGAGCTGAAGCTGTCGGGCCAGTTTCGTGGCGCCCCGAACAGCACCAGATTCGTCCGAGAAGAAGACCTCAAAGAGCTACCTAAAGAGCGACCGAGAAAGCACGACTCTGGTATCGCACTTGGAAATGATATTAATGATGGACCTCGACGTAGCGAGAGCATGTCTAGGGAAGAGAAGAGAAAGGGCTGCGTCTTCCTCGAGCCTCCTAGAGTTTCAAGCAGCTCTCGAGACCAAAGTCCTGGGATTAACGGCTCTTGTTCTGCCGTGGACTTGAGACAAACAACTCCAAGTAGGAAGTCATTCAATATTGCAAGAGCTTCGCTGTCAAATATCAGGAAGACTTTCAATTACGAGAGTGATGCAGGTTCGTCTCAAGAGAATCATAACCACGCAAGAAGGATTCCGTCACGTAAGGACCTTCAAAAACAACAGAAGTTGGTCAAGCGTGTAAGTGACTTGGAGGGAAAGCTCGAGGCAGCACGCCGTCAGCTAGCTGATGCTCAATATGAACCACTTCCTTCCCAACCTCCTCCAAGAATTGGTCGAAACAAGTTCGTACCGGGCTATTTATCTACACTTCCTTCGGAGAGACTCTTAAGTGGCTATCTTAGCTCTGAGGGTGATTTAGCTGACATCGACTCGCCCAATGGAATTGGCAAAGCTGTGACGGGGAATCACTCAAATGGAAATGTTCCGCTTATGTCAGGTGCCAGAGGAGTTGATGAAGAATTGAAAAAGGCTGTTACAGAGGTTCAGGCAGTCTCAGGTTGTTTGACTGAAAAGCCTTTGCCCCGTCCAACAACCTATCAAAAGGATAAAGCTATGCAGAGTGTGGAGACGGAAGACTTAGCTGTCAAAATTCATGTACAGCAGATCAAGACTGAGCCGGAAGAGGACGATTCAGACGTGGCTACCGAGTCCACCGAAGTATCTGAAGCTAGATATAGCACTTATGAGGAGAGCGAGGGTGACATCGAGGCTTCTGACCGAAATATCACCCCCCGACCCAAGCCAGCCAAGAGAACACCTCAGAAAGCACAGGCAGCTGCAGCTACAGCTGCACCTGCACCACGTAGAAAGAGAAAGAGTAATGCATCTGAGCGTGCAGCTGATGATGGTGGTCGTTACAAACCCAGCGAAGAATCTGGCTCAGAAGAGGGATTTGATTTCGATCTAACCATCAAAAAGAAGAAGCTCAACACCAGCAAGCCTTCGCACAAGCTACAAAAAGACACGCAGGAGACCAGTAAGTTGATCAGTCCACCAAAGCCAGAATCTTCCGCCAGCACCCGAGCCATTGTTCCTCGACGCATCACATCAGCAGCCGGCAAGCTTGTCAAGAACAACACTTCCCGCAATTCACGCCAACCCGTTTCCCCGCCGCCATCATCTTCCTTCGCGGGTCTCGATTTCAACAAGCCTTCGTCAACTGCTATCAAGATAGATGGCCAAGACGAAGTATACATCGCAGATCCAGCGAGTTGCCTCGGCGTCCCGCCTATGCCGAAGATGCCTCAATCTATACGCTTGGCTAGCGGCGCGATGCTCAATACTGGTGCTGAGAAGAAAACTGAACTCACTCGGTCTGACCCGTCTTTTGTTTGGGATGAGGATGTATTTTGAGCAGATTAGATTGGTTTACTTTACTGGATATGAGAGGAGAAAGGAGTGAGGGATGTTGGATTTCTGTCACGAATAACGAATTTCCTTTTTACGGCACATACACGGCCACACAGTACATAACACGACCTTTCGACGCCCTTTACGCTATCGGTTACGGTAGTATGATTCCACGAATACAGCGTGAGTTACACTCTCTTTTCAGCGAATCATTTCAGGTGTTAGTTTTATGCAGCATAGGGCGTACTGTATTCTGGGTCAGTGAAGGAAAGGTTGCTTTTGAAATTGTTTATTCAGGGATAAGTCTATTGAAGGGTTTGTGGGTTCTGTGTACACTAACTAGGTAGCCAAAGTAAATAAAAATGGCACCATCTTTCCGTCCCTCCCATCCTTTCCATGTGAACAATCAATGCCTTCCCACGCAATGCACAAAGGAGGACCAAACGTGCTAAAAGAACAGATGAATTGAATAGGAAAGAAAGTTTCGTGATTCCGTTACGCAAGTCTTGCATGCAGTGCGCGCTTGCTCGACAAGCAACATGCCTCTATTTCCGTGCTGACCAGAAGTAACGCCAGCTCGCTAAGTGTAAATTTACAAACGAAAGGATTATTAGACTTCGACGATACGAGCTTGGTCGTTCCTGCGATTTCGTATCGAATCTAGAAATTCGGAAGCGCGGGTGTAGACCTGGGGAACGCGGTTGTAGAGCATGGCAAGGATGATCATCGTGAGGAGAGGAATCTACGAGTCATTAGTACGAGGTATATCAGAAACTCGATCAAGGAACATACCCAAACAAAGAACAGATTCCTGTCGCGACTAAGCCGCTTCACCTTCTCCGCATGCGCCAACCTTAGTTGATCCTGCTGTTCCCGAGTGATTGTATGCCTCTGACCAATCATGACCGTGCTCAACAATACCGGCTTCTTCTGTACCGAAGATGAGCTCTCGGCTTGTGAGCTCTCGGTTTGGTCGAAGAGTTCCGCACATTTGTTATCCGCTACAGTGTCAGCGGCTGCTTGTGATGCAGATGCTCGCTTGGTGTCTGCATCTCCTTCAGGGAAGATCTCTTCGTATGCTGGAGGTGCGGCGGGAACAGTGCCGGTCAAGAATTCCCACCATTTGTAGTCCTGCTCTTTGGAGCCTTCTGGTCGACTGTTAAATGCCAGGTTACTGATACGGCGAACCATAGGAGCGTTTGGTAGGTACGCCTGGTAATCTGGGAGATTCGGCATCTGTGGGAGGTGGGGTAGGTTGAGGTGCATCGTTTGTTGAATGTACTGTACATGAGCGCCCAGCTGGTCTCTGAAGGCAGTCACAGCTGCAGTAGGAGATGCAAGGCCTCCCGTTGGAAGATCTGGCAATTCCAAGACTGGATCATTCTCATCGGCGACTTCCTCTTTTGTGGGCTTCTGGGCGCTAGGCCGTCTGGATCTCATCCAGAAAGCACCGTCATGAGCCGCGTCCGCATCCTCGTCCTCGTACTCATTGTCGCCATCATCGCTATCGTCGCTGAGGGCTTGGTCAGGTGCTGCAAGTGTTGACGGGGGCTCCCAGAGTGATCTCAAAGACGTGGCACTGCTAGTTCTGCTTCTCAAGGAGGAACCACTGCGTGTTCTCGTGTGGTATTCGATGCGGCGAGCAACACGGAGTACCTCTTCCGACGTCGCCATATCAGAAGGAGTATGGCCTTGCAAACTTCGAACAGTTGGGTCAGCTCCACTCAACATAAGACGTCTTACGATCTGAGGATGGCCGTGTAGTGCTGCGAAATGCATTGGTGTGAAGCCACCTTTGTCTCGAGGTTCTGGATTCGCACCACGAGCGAGCAACCCAGCAACAAAACGGTGCAGACCGAGAGAACAAGCCAAGTGAAGCATGGTCTGACCCGAAGCTCTTCTGAGGTTAAGGCGAGGCATGTTCGCGCTGTCATCAAGATCGATCAGATCCAGACATTTCAGGAGTGTCGCCTCAACATCAACACCAAGCCCAAACGTTGCAGCATTGAAGCCAGTCCCCTGCTGACCTGAAGGGCCGCCGCTTGGGGAATGGGCCGCGGATGCACCCCACGAAGAAGGCCCATCTCCAACAATCCGCCTAGCTAGATCACGAACATCTTCCATTTTGCCTGTCATCTTATGTCCCAAGACCGACAGCGCAGTCCGAATTATTTGTTGTTCATCATCATCCACGTACTTGAAAAAGGCTTGTTGTTTGGGGATAGGGATAGGTGGGGTAGGGTAGGGTTGCATTTGTTGCTGCTGGTGTTGATGCTTGAACGTCACAGGTACCATCCCAGGAAAGGCGGCAGGCGGCAAGAGACAAACCAGAGATGTCTCACCCCAGAAGGTGGTTGTGGTAGCTTTGGAGTCGCCGAACATCACCTCCAACCCCTGGCAAAACCCACTTCCCAAGCAAGTAACCTCAATGCCTCCAGCTTTGGGCCCTTCATTCGGAATCAACTTATGTATCGTGGGTGGTCGATGTGGGTTGAGGCTCAAGGGTATCCCATAGATTCCATTAGCAACAGCTTGAGCTATTTGAGCTTGCTGTTGCTGATATGCCTGTACGTTGGTCCTCATTCCATTCGGGCTTGGGGCTCGACTTGGATGAGCTGAAGTCGGCGCTGAGTACATTTGCTGGGCCAGGGCTAAGTTTTCCACAGATTGAGATCTGTTATGGCTGGAAAAGAAGATCTGGTCATTACTGTTCGGCGTTGGAGGACCTGTATTATACTGCTGGGGTATGGCTGTTGAAGGCTGGCCAAACTGTTGCTCGTTTGGAGGGAAATTGGTAAAAGTAGGGGTAAATGGGGATGGAGCATTTGAAGTTGTTGCACTCAGAGATACCGGAGGGGCTACCGGTCCAGATTGTGTGGTTTCCAATTTTGTCATGGCTAGAGTCGTGGGGACTTTACCCATGCTAGCCTTTCTTTTCTTTGATATAGGACCTGATGTTGTGGATGGTGATGTCTGGCGAGACTGGTTGCGAGGTGTCATAGTGGTAGAGGTGGTGTGTGACGGTTGCGGAGAAGGTGCAAGACTCATCGAAGGAGTGAACTGTTGTGGATTGAAGTTTCGTTGCATCCCCTGCAAATCCGAGCTAGAATGCGATAGACGGAAAGGAGCCATTGTTCCTGCTGGGCTTGGATTCATATCAAATGTCCCGTCGCACGGAAATGACCCTGATCCAGAATACATCTGCCCGTCCGAACTATTTGACGTCTGTGTTGTCAAAGGAGGCATATTGTGCGTCTTGTGATCATCGGTGATCATGATAGAGGAAGTCATCTCCTGAGCTATTAAGCGGTCTTGGTGATCCTTTATAGTAAACAGAACCTGGAATCCATGCTTTTCATTTTGATGCCTGCAGTAGCATGCAATTCTCATCGGTGCATCCACTTGCAAAGCACCCTCGGGGACGAACGGCTCTGCTCTGTCTCCGGTAATTTCCGACGATGGTTGACTTGTAGGTGCTTGCCAGTCCTTAATCTCATGAGTATTGAAGACGATGACACGTTTAGCCTCATATTTATGCCAGGATTCTTCCTCTTCAACCTTCTTCACCTTCTTTCGGGCTGCTCGTTTCCTCTCGCGAATTATACAACCAGGGCAGATATTTACGTCGCCGCCGTTAAGGGGCTTGTTCTCCTCGTCCTCTTCATCATCTTCTTGCTTTTCGTTTGGGGACGACCCAGCGGGCGCCGCAGCCCGTTCAAAAGCACGCCGCCGGTTTTCTGGGTTCTGCATAGCACTAGTGCATACTAATGTTGTGTACAATTCCAGGGTATCCGGTGACCGCTCTGCCGTAGGCTTTGCAAGCAGCTTTGGCTTGGATATTGTGTGAGTCGGGAGATGAAGTTTGCTGGCACCCATGGGCATTGGGAAAAGTGTCAGTTTTATAGGGATTTGAGTTTCCACGCGAGACTTTAGGGGAGTCGGGTGGATAGTCAAGACCGGTTTAAAAGGGGCACCCATAGGATATCCTTGGGGGGGTGCCATTCTTGGCATAGGTTGTCGATTGATCCCTGGGGGAAAATTAGAGAGTCTATGGTGGGGGTAGTTCTCGAATCCAATGGGCCATGCGGAGTTGGGAGGACCAGCACTTAGGATTGTCCCATGGAAATCCAGGCCAGCAGCTGGTGAAGGGGAGGTATTCAAGAAAGCCGCAGGTGATGATACTTGACTGGTGACCATGGCGGAAAGGGGGGAAGCTTCTCGGGACCCTGAGGTAGTAAGTCCATTCATCGATTGGGTTACGGAATGTTGCTGCAAATAATCAATATGCATAGATTAACATCTCCCGTTCAGGGAGACTTACCGAATTCGCCTTGTGGTGACTCCTATTTAATTTATTCTTCAGCATCGGTGTCTTCTTCCGTGGCGTATCGTATTTTATGGTTGGCATCTCCGGTGAGTCTGCTGGACCCATCCCAAAAGGACTCGGACTGCTCGCCGCGCTCTCGAAATCGAAATCGTTCTCCATAGTCTTATCATTGAAGTCAAAATTGTTGCTCATCGTAGCAGGATTGATCGTTCCATCGAATGCTCCAAAGGCTGACATATCATTTCCTCCTGCAAGGTCCTCCATTTTCCAGTCTCCCATATCCGCATCATCGACCATCATCACGTCGCCTGGAGTCAGCGCTGACCGCGTCGACTCAGAACTCGACTTGCGCTTGTATACAGAAGAGTCCGACGATGAATCGTGGTATGAACCGGTAGAGGAGGCTGTGGAAGGCGTAGAGAGTGGTTTCTGCACGCTGGTGTCCAGCAGCGGCTTATCTGGCAATGGGGTCTTAGCTGTCGGAGCTGGAGACCCAAAATTGAGATACTGTGATGTATCTGTCGCGAACTCTTCAGCTAGGAATATGCCCGGGCTGTTGGCAGCTTCGAAACTGGAGTCGAAGAACTCAAAATCAGGGTCCGGGTCCAATCTACCTGACATGTCCGAATCGATAACGAACGGGGGCGAGCTCGCGGAGTATACAGGCTCCGCAGAAGTCTGCATGTTACGAATATGCGGAGTGTTGTGACACAATGGATCGAGTATTTCGGATCGCTCCTCGGACGACAATTTATTCTTCCAAGATCGCCCGCGAAAATCCAAAATCTTCAATTCCTCACGAGCGGTAGTAATTCCCTTCCGGACTGTGTCCAGTGGCGCAATATTCAACCAACCACTTTTGCAGACTTCTCAGTTCGACATGCTGATTGCTGGCCGAGGCTTCGAAGGAGGCGGGATTCGAGCTTCAGGGAGCTGAGCTCGAGGCGGCTTCACCGTCACGGCGATCGGACAAATGGTTCAGGCGGCTGACAACGATGATCTAGGTATCTGTCCTTTGTATGCGACGTCTGCTATGAGGATATCAGCAATGCGGTTCTCCAGGCAGGCACGAGCTGTGAGAGGACTACCTGCGCTCACTCGGTCCACGCAATGTACAGCTCGATCCAGTTTTGTGTCTGGAGTGGAGACGCTCCGTAGAGACAAATGTAGAGACCGTCAGGGAATGGCCGATATTCTGATTGGCTGCGAGAAAGGGACTTAGGCTTAGGGTTCCCTAGCAAAAGCGGGTCGAGCTTTCCTTGAGGCGAAGCCGAAGGATCAAAAGAGGGAGGAGGAGGAGGGGGAGGGGCCGTACTGTAACATTTGGATATTATATTCTCTTTTTTTCTCTTTCATGCGGTACTTGATCGATTATTCCTATTGCTGCGACTAGCCATAAAGAAATCGACAATGCAGTTCTGCCTTTATTATATCATCTTTTACCTCTTCCCTTTTTTATCAATTTACTGACTCCCCAGGTAATTTGTGTCAATTAACGTTCAACTACGTACGCACTCTCGCCGATACTACCTCGCGCATACTATAACCCGGAGAAGCGTCTAGGCAGGCATATACATATTAGCCATTCATAGATGGCGCCACATCAAGATCATGCAGCCAACCTACTTTGAACCGCAAGCAAGCAGTTATTACCTTCTCCGTACGACCTTCTACCTTATGCACCAACTTCACCAACCAACCGCATAAATACCCTGGACATCCATCTATCTACTGTACCCGATAACCCCCATCCATCCATCCATCCATCCATCCATCTACACGCTGCAGTCATGCCTTGCATTCACCAACCTCTCAATAATATGATCCCTTCATCCAACCATCAGCCACGCGGGAATCTCGCCCATTCTACCTTTCTGACACCCATCAGTCTTCCTTGATTCGTGCAGTAGGGCTTTCAACGGGTTTTGCAGCCGCTCGCTCGCTCGTTCGCTCGAGATGCAAGCCACATTTCGCGGGGAGCGACGGATTACGAAATCCCTCATGCTTTCAAGCACCCGTTAGCTTTCATGAATCCAATCAGCTTTCTCGCGAGTCCCTTTAAACACCATTCACCAAGAACGTCACAGATATTTCCTATCCTATCCTATCCTATCCTATCCCCGCCTCGGGCTAGCTTCTACTCTATTTCAACTCACACCTACGCATATCCCTATCCTACCCCCTCCTTATCTTCCCGTAACACGGCTTATCCGCCCTCATTCGGTCCGTATGTTGGGTGGAAGCCAGACCCCGTCAAGACTAAACAAACCCTATATATAGTACCGTATTTGTTTCTCCATCCATCTCCATCCAGCAAGCCAGAGTCCGGAAAGGGAGGCGAACAGACACTCTTTCCAGGGGTCCCCTCCACATTCAAGGCGGCGACGAATATAGTACGGGGGAGGGGGGCTCCGCAATCGCACCAGTACGGAGGTAAGTACCGTACTGATAGCCCAATCAGTGTGTCTTGTTTTGGACTTTGTTTTTCTATTCGATTGGGTGGCGGTGTAACCCTAATACTTCCGAATGTTTACCTTGATATATTTCGTCTTTTCTTTTTGTCCAATTCTCCTTCTATATCATCTAGTTTAAAATCCAAACATCTACCCATCGGAGCTGGAACGCTCGGGTGCTTCAGGGACCATGGTAAGTCATGACTACCCTTGATATGATCTATCCAAGATGAAATGCCTTCACGCCATGGCCTTCCTTAAATCCCCGATCCTATCACTCATATCAAAAACATCCATCCACCACCTCCAAACTCCGCACACCCGCTATATACTCCTGTCACCCCCCAACCATAGCCGCCGGTTCGTCATCCGGAAACCTAATCGTCCTCGACACCGCAACATTCGGCGGAGTAGACGGTCGACTCGGCCTCACCTCAATCGGCGTACTCGCACCCGTATTGACATTACTATTAGCATCTTGGATAACCGACCCGCCAATCCTATAGACCGGTCTCGTCGAGGTGCCAGCAGATGCAGATGAAGATGAAGGCGAGCGATCACGATCACGTCTTGGTCTGCGCTCCCTCAAAACGCCTGTTGCGGATGGCCTGGCGCTGTCGCTGACGCGGAATGCTTCGTCTGTTTCTTGGCTGCGGGATGTGAAGGCGCGGGAAAGGGTTCTGGGGAGGAAGAATCCAAGTTTTCCTAGGGGAATGGAGAGGCCGTGGACCACCTGAGGGAGATGAGATGTTGTATTTTTGAATTGGGATCATGGGAGGGACTTACGATGCTACAGATTGCTAAGAACCAGATGACGACTTCCATTATTTCACTCAGCTGCCTGGCATCTTCTCGTTGCACGCCATCTACAGTGATTGTCTCGAGGAACTCGAGACTAATATATAGATAGAAGACGGCGGATACTCCGATGGGACCAAAGAAACCAACAAAGACCGCTTGCCTCGTATCTTCGATCTGATGTATGAGCTTGTGGAATGCAAAGACCACAGGTAGGCGCCTGTTGATATTAGCTAAACCTTTCAATGGATGGTAAAAAATAATAACCTAAAAAGCAGAATCAAGATACCCAGGAATATCAATCTGTAGATAGGAATGACCTCGTTATGAAGAAACATGGACCAAGGACAAATAGCACCAAACCACATAAATATAGCCAAATTTAGCAGCATATCAATAGTTGGCTGCAGCGCATCGTCTTCAGTCTCGAGACGAAACCAATCGTCCCACGTGAACGCATTTCCAGCAATGAAGCAAGCTAACACATCATCACTGCCAATCATGCCACAAGTTCCGACGATGAAGAGAGCGAGGGTGATGGCGAAGACGAGGAAGCTTTCTCGATCGATGAATCGTTTCTCTTCCGCCCAGTGTAGGAGCTCTTTCGCGATCCAACCGACTGTTGCACCGTAGATGATGCTAAGGACGATGGTGTAGCCCCAGGTTTCGCCGAACCAAAGGCCCATGGCTGTGCGCGCTCCTCCATGTTGGCCAGCACCTCCTTCGCCGGTATATTTCATCAGGTAAAGGGCGAAAAAGAGAAAGGGATAGCTGAGACATCAGAAGTCAGTATATATCGTCCGTAAAAGTATGTATTTAAGAGTGACAGCTTAAAAATAATGAGTGGTTGGGCACAGAACCTTGGTCCTCCAAGCAAGCAGACAGCACTGAAAGCGCACCCAGACAGAACTTCGAGTACAAATAAGAAGAAGAAATCCAAACATACCCCAATCCATCATTAGCCCCACTCTCAGCAATAACAATCTTCTGCAACCCTTTCGGCACATTCTTATCCGCAAACTTGCCTTTAACAATACTATTACTCAACACCGGATCAGTAGGCGTAACACACGCCCCCAGAGCCAGCGCCTGCACAAAGCTAATATGCGGCACCATTCCCCACACAATCAAACTACTCGCCAGCCACATGAGCGTCATGACAGGCCCCACGAGTAAAGCAAGTGATTTCCATTCTTTCTGCAGATAGCGAGAGGGCAGTTGTACGCCTGCGAGAACGAGTTGCACGCCGAGGACGAGACGGCAGAAGTATAGGGTTACGGCATTGAGGTCGATCTGGGAGTCGTTGGTGTAGTCGAGGGGTTTGATGAAGTTTGTCGCGTGGGGTGAAAAGATTACGCCTGCTAGGAGGGATATTACTTTACACCTTATTAGCAATTGCACTGCACAGTTTTGGAAGAAACGGGAGGGAAATACATACAGGCTTCAGACAAGTAGAACTTTTCTTTGAAAAGATAGGACACAAGTCCGTATAAGGTGATAAACCCGCCTAGCACGGAACACTGTTTTTCTTGTTAGCATTCTACTCCGGTCACATCTCTGGCGACGAGGATGGAATTGAAGGGCAAACGAACCACAATGTTAAAGTTCGTAATAGCAAGCGTAGGCATGCTGTCACGTAACACCACTATCGTCGTGACGGCTCCTCAAGGGAAAGGGATGCCGTATATAAGGTGGTGGGGTATCGGCTCGTGTTCTTGAATCACTTGGCCTTTCTTGGGGTGGGCTTGGAGTAATGCCTGCCACGATGAAGAGCGTTATGTATTACTGGATATGTTCAATTTCGAGACCAGATGTAGATGCCGTTGAAAATGAAGCTGGAGAGAAAAGCTGGGCATCTGTTGCGCGAAGGTTTGTTTACTAGCGGGTCTTGGTACAGTAACTTATATCTTAAGGTAATTCACCCGATACCATCCAGTCCAGATCATCCCGCATGCCCCGCAGTCCCCACTCAATCCCGAGGTCTAACACGTGAGGGCATTTTCTACGTGGGGTTTGTGGCTTTCCGGAAGCTTTCATATACAGGGTGTTGTCACCAAATCTGCAACTTTTCATGAGCTGTCTTTTTCACTTTATTCCCTCTTATTATCCCTATTTTCAGCCCTATAACCTCGCTAGCAAGTCCTACGCTTCCTAGATTATCGGTTTTAGGGCGTTAATCCTATATACTCTAGAAGTGAGCATATAGAGCTTAAAAGAGGTCTATTTGCCTATGATACCAACCTAAAAAATAATAGAAAAGTGCTTGAAAACCGTAGTAAAATAATTTTTAATATTGCAAAACCGCACTTCCTATGTGACCCTACAACTATCCTAAGTGCTACTAGATCCCTTAGAACTTAGTTAGGGATGCGGTAGACCTTGAAGAATACGCACGGATTTTGAGCCCTAGCATAGTTGAGACGAGACCCTTGGATTGCAGATTGGGTGACAACCCCCTGTACCGGTATCACGTTTCAAGAGGAGAAATAGGCCATAATTACTCGAGTAGCTCCATATGCTGTTAAAGCTGCTATCTGAAGCTGCAAAAGTACTCTGTCCTATCAACAGCTGGGTATTAAACCTTCCTAGCAAAAGAAAATAATACTCCTTCTATTATATAACTGGTGCTCTCGATATCCTATCAAGGTCCCAAAACCAACAAAGTAGATGCCGTGATCTCCTAGAAAACCCCAATCTCCATAGCTATTCAAGCACTGCGATTTCGCATATCTATATTTCAGCATCAATTCCTGATGTCGCCAGCCCCTCAATCACGAACGAGCCTTCCTAGACCCAGCAACTGCCAATTCATCAGCAGCAACATTTCCAGGGTCGTCATTATGGCCCTTGATCCACGTCAAGGTCGTTTTGACACCAGCAGCATCTCGCCGGTCAATTAGCTTCCTAATCTCAACCACGAGATCCTTATTCGTAACTTCCGCGCCCGTGGATGTTTTCCATCCGTTCTTCATCCAGGACTTATACCAGGTTGTAGAGCAATTAATGCTATAATTGCTATCAGTGATGATTTCCAGTGGGCGGTTCTTGGGTGCGATTTCGAGGGCTCGCTGAATGCCAGTCAACTCTGCTCGTTGATTCGTCTGGTTACCTACGAGAGGATCCGAGACATTGCTATTCCACAGTTGTTAGTCAATGAAGTAAAAGCGATTGGTAAAGACAAGAGCACATACCGAGCATCGTCAACTCCAAAGAAAACCCCCACACCAGCCTGAGCATTCTTCTTTCCATTACCCCTCGCCGCGCCATCAGTCCAGACCTTCAAAGCTCCATCCTCCTTCAACTTCTTTCCGGTCTCCGCACTAGCACCCGTCTTTGCTCTCTTCGCTGGCGGATTTTCCCCGTCCTTCCTCACCACAGCAGTACCACTACTCTTCCCACCACTCCTGACAAACTCCTCCGCCTCCGCCCTCGTAGCAAATTTCTTATACTTAGGTCCCTTCACATCCTTGATCTCCGCCGAAGCTTCGGTCCAATCTTCATATACACCTGGGACTCGGCCCACAGCTACGCCGTAGAATTTATCGCCTGTGGGTTTCGCGCCTGGGGGGGATTTGCCGGCGACGTAGTCGGCAGCGTCTTTGCGGGAGAGAAAGGATTTGTCTTTAGATGAAAGTGATTAGCAGAAGCTCAGAAGTAGATACAGAGATTGGTTTGTACATTGAGCACCGCGGAACCCAGTGGTGTTTTCCTGGCAATCAGCCCAACTCGTATACACGCCAGGGGTCTTGCCGGCGCGGACGCCATAGTATTTTTGGGGGGTGTCGTCTGCCAGCTTGCGTTTCTTGGATGCCGTGGACATAATGATGTGCTTGTGTCTGCTTGTGCGGTGGTGTTCGATAGCTGTTTGCGTTGCGTGGAAGGTCGAATAATTAATCTAAGTTGAGGTTAAAGGTCAGTGTTAGATGTGATGTAAATTGCTACCTAGATAAAGAAGGACGGAGGGGGGGATAAGGAAGGAGGGAGGGGACAAAGAAAGGAAGGGGGTGCAGCCGGCCACTCATGCATGCATACTGCCTTTATGAATGGGGGGGTTCTTACGAGGCCGAATTGGCTTGCTAGACATTTGTCTGGCAATTGTGGCAGTCAGCAGATGCTGCGGAGTGATCTCCAGCTTCCAAGGTACCGGCCCATGGAGTGCAGATCTGGCACTGCGTCGATTACAGTTTATTAGTGGGTTGACAGGGAGAAAAGAAAGAGGGAAGGAGGGGAGGCAGGGCTGACTTGAAGGTTATCCCCTCAAAACCCGTTTACACTGCAGGAACAAGAACAACACCGAACTTTGTTGCGAAAAATGCGTTTTTATTCGTTGAATGGTTGATAAATGAAATATTATTCGATTATCAATTATCTCGATCTAACATTCGACATTATGTACTCGTAACTCGTTTAATTGAACAGCTAGGTCTTCGAAATCCAGTGCATCAAACAACAGTCTCAGAAAAACCTACTAAAACATCCATGTTGTCTAAACTTTTTATTGCGACCTGGCACGGTGCCGTCTAATGTACTGTACAATCTGAGTGTCCCAATTGTCAATCTCTATCTATCGGACGCTTTGTACAATGCAAGCAACTGCCGGGTATAAAATCTATGCAAACCCAGCATGTGTCTATAATGCGCCATTTCTTCCGCCCCATTCTGAAATAAGTAGAATATACACCCGAACGCCAGCCCTTGCTCGCTATGCAAGGACCCCCCAAAAAAGTCGACCTGGAATATAAAACAATGAGAAGAAAGTGGGTACCAGCCTACTAGAGTCTTGTCCGTCCCCGTATAACTACATCGCCACCGCCGTGATTTAAGGATGAAAATATCCAACAACACCTTCAAAGGACGTCTGAAAAGTCCAGTAACCGATAGGTAAAGCCTACCTCGCCGAAAGATGACCGATTTGAAGATATGATCGGAGTCGGTGCATTAGGTCCTATCGGTGTACTGTTATTAGGTAAAAGTATGGCTCTCATGGCATGCAATGCGCTGAGTCGTTATGCATGATAGAAACGGAAGAGAAAGCTAGATGTGAGAGGAAAGCTCGTTCGAAGATTATCGTGGTAAGTGGAGAGTTATGGCTTGGAGAACCCTAGGTATTTCGATGACCGCGGCGCCGTTGAGGAAGGATTTCCAAGAGTTGGGATTGGAGCGTATCAATGCTAATTGCCCTTGGCCGTCTCTTTCTGGGGCTTAAAGTTGGGGATCTCGTCATACCAGAATTCTTTCTCGTTGTACTGGTAGGCATGGACCTCAATACCATATGGCTTGGGCTCGATTGAGACAAGCTGTCCAATAGGAACGTCTAGATCCGCAATATCATCCCGAGTCAGATCCATGAAGTATGCCATCAAGACACGGCAGACGGAGCGATGTCCAATGATCAGAACGTGATCCTTGATTCTCTCCAGTTCACGCACGATGTCTCTGACACGACTAATGACCTGAAGATAGCCTTCTCCACCAACACCGGGGTAAACGTATTTTAGCTTGTCCCGATCTCGTTGGGCATATTCTTCGCGATGGTACTCGAGTATTTCCTGATAGGTCAACCCTTCGAAGTTGCCCGCGTGAATTTCGTTGAGCATCTCCCAGTTCTTTACGTCGTAGTTCTCGTCATCCTGGAATGCTTCGGCGGTCTGAATACTTCGCTGTAACATTGAAGTCCAAACACAAAAGTTTTTTGAGTCCAGATCTCCCAGTAATTCGGGATATGGTGGTGTGCGATCGCCAGGTTTAGGGGGAAATAGGGTAGCGGCCCGAGCCCGACTCTCCTGATCTGCCTCCCATTCGGCTCGCTTATGGTTAATGAAATTGTAAAGCACGGTCCCTTGGTTACGACCTTCCTCGGTGAGATTTGAATCGCCCCCTATTCTTCCCAGGACATTATCCTCTGAAGTTCCATGTCGGGTAATCCAGATCTGTCTCGGTGAGAGATTGAAGGTCGATAGATAAGAGGCAATTCCACTAGTAAGAAAGCCCTGCAACTGGAAGTGAATGGCTTTCCTTCCAACATCAATCATCTTGATGTACTGCATATGATGTTCTTCCTCGTATGCTCCGAGCGGAACGTAGGCGCTCTCATAGGCTTTAACACGCTTCTTAAAGTCAGACAAAGCAGACTCGGGATCCTTGTCCTTGTAGTCTGGACCCCGGAGCTTCAAACGCATATTGGTTTCTAGGAGCTATGAGATATTAGCGAGAAACTGCGATACAGATGTGGCAAGGCTTACCTTGTCATCCTCACATACACTTTCAATAAAAATTACGCCTAGCTTAGGTTCCCGCTCCTTGACATGGTTGAAAAGAGTTTGACGGCGCTCGATTGTGCTGTTCGTAGCGTCAAGAATACCCACAGAGCCTTCCCCAATCAAGAGAAAATCGAGAAGCTCGTCTAAAGTTGATAGAGCTACCTGCTCTCGTAACTGAGAGGCTTTCGTGTTCTTGGGGTCAAAGAAATTTGCGGACTGGTCCATAGCTTCAGCGCTTGGAAGCCTTGCCAGCTCGTTCTGCTCTTGTTCGACTGGGTCATAACCGTTCAACAGAATGTGAGCGGCTTGGGTAGGCGCGTCCATTGTACCGGCTATAGATGCCTGTCTCCCATTCTTTCGCGGAGAACCTGGGGGAGAAGTGGGAGGTGTCTCTATAGATCCATTTGATGTGCCAGCTGCAATACGTCTCCGATTCCCGACATTAAATATCCGAGTCTCGTGCTGTTGCCAGGAAAGGTATCTTTGGATTTTCTTCGTGATATAGGACTTTCCTCGAGCCGGCAACCCAACCATGATCACCACCAGCTTTGCCCCTACATCTCTTTTGGATATTTTCCCATCAGGCGAGACGCGAGACCTGGTCATGCCTGGGATATTGAGGGTTGTGGCTGGAGGACGAACTCGAGGAGTAGCAGTTCCGGAATTTTGTCTGATTGGGTAGCTGTTTTAGAAGTTAATACTATTCTTTGACAGTAGAGTAGGAACTTGAACTGATTTATCAAAACAGGACGGTCCAATCGACTGTTATTTAATGGAATAATACGTACAGTCTTGGGGAACCTGGAGCAGTTGTGGGAGCGCTCGCAAGTGGGGTGTCACTCAGGCAGTGAGGGTGGGCATGATGGGGGCCGCTGTTGGTTGCCATTGTATGCGAGGTAAGACCTGAAGCGGGAGTTGGAGGCGGAGGGGCAAGATGGGTTTCGTCGAGAACTTTTGGAAATGAATTTGGGATATCGTTTATATCGGGGGCAGCAGTTGGTGTAGAGTGCGGAGGAGTTGGGGTTGGGGTTGGGTTCATCATAGCTCGAGCGAGGACCGAATATTTCCCACTGTTTTTCTGGGTCTGACTGTGACTCTGACGTCTCGGTGCTGGGATGGAATTAGCTGTGGAGTTCCTTACTTTTCCTTTCTTTCTCTTTCGACGGAGCTCTGTGGGCATGCAACTTACATGGCAGGAATTCGTCGCAGTCACTACTTCTATCAATGCCAACACTAGATAGCAGAGGCATGGAGCAAGCTGTCAAATGGCTTTTGGGCGGATGGTTGTTGGGGGTTTTGATGCAGATGCTTGGCAGCAGCTTGGCAGGGAACGAGCCGCCACCCCACCGTTCGCAGTGTATTGCACACCAGGTGATCTTGCTCTTTCTTGGAGCAACAAGTCAGGTCAGGACTGGGCAGGTCAGGCCAGGCCAGGCCAGGTCAGGATGGCGAGATGAGGGAATTAAGTGAGGAAACGCAAAAGTGGTGGTTGTGTGCAACTTATAAAAATGGCAAGTCTTGTGAGTTGTGCTGTGTGAAAAGAGTTTGAAAGAGTTTGAAAAGAATTCAGGGTGTGACGGGCGGGCTTGCGAACTGGACTGAGATTTTTGATGCTTGTCCTTGCTTGGTGGTGACTGACGGCAATGGGCGGAAAGCGGGAGCGGAACTGACGAGGGTAGGGTAATAATAATATAATAAGAGGCACGGAACTTCCACTTCTTGTTGGTTCTATTGTTGCGTCGCTCTCTGCTTGATTTATCGCTATGGAACAGGTATTGTCTTACTCTAAGATGAGTAACGATAATCGTGTCCTCCTTCGGGCACTTGGCAAGGGATGAGTACTTCTTTGGTGAAGCAGCGATTGCTGGGCAGCGAGCGCAGGGTGCACATCTGAGCAGTGAGCGAGATGCCAATCTATCTTCTGACTATAATCGGTAGCAGTGCTGTCACCCAGTCTGAAGAGCAGGGCTTCCATCAGAAAGTGTGTTTGTTATTCGCATGAGCTGAGTATGTGGAAGTACAGTCCTGCCCGCCGTTGAGCCAACTACAAAATAGCCTTGCAGCACGAGGCTGGCCCATTGGCTTGGCTTGTTACTCGGTCTCCGGGGTAAGATCTCACAGACTCACAACGACAAGGTCAAGCCATATTGGATTTAGTTCTGGTTATAGCCAAGAGCCATGCCCAGACCAGGCTGTTTGGACACGTCTTACTTGTCTCCTATTCTGGTTGCGCACGTATACAATGATGAATATGTGCAATACCCAGGAACCTTGTCATTTCAATGCTGTCGCCGCCAAGAAGCAACGCGGTCATCTGCAGACTGCAGTACTCCGGGAGTAGCTTTGGACTCCGAAGACTGGAGTTCGTTTGTGCAATACGGTCGTTCTGCGGATTTTGCTAGCGTAGAATTGTGCCTGCCTGGCGCCTCATATTCACGTCGTAATAACCGTCAGGCCAGGCAGGAAGCATAAAATGCGGGGCAAATGTACGTCTTTTTGAATTCTACGAACATACGTTTAAACAATTTGAACCTATGTAGAACGTTCTAAACCCTGTAAATGTCGATTCTTTATGACTCGCAAGCGTAGATGCCTTAGTACGCTAATTAGCACTAAATTAGCACTAGCCCCTCTTATAGAAGGGATATTCTGCAAAAGTGGGGCGGATTTGGATGTCTGAAGTCTGCCGAACGACCCTAATGAAAGAGGCTCGGCACGGCGGGGAAGTTCCCGAAGAGATCTGAATCTTAATAAGTGACAGAGGGGTCGATTCGCACGATTCGCACTTACACTCGCGTATGCAGGCTCTAGCTAGAATTGGTAAGGTGCTTAGCACCTTGCCTGTTCAAGACAATCTGGCGAGTGTAATTCTGTGGCATTCTATATCAGTGAAAGAGAGATTAATCTCTCTTTCTCTTGCAAAGAGAGAGTGCACTTACACTCTAAAAGCGGGTCTAAACCCCCTATAGACTTCTCTGATTTGCTTGGTTAGGCTTGGCATTATATCATATGATAATCACTCCCTAGCTTCATTTAATTGCCCCTTGTAATAGCAAATGCAGCAGGGAGTGAGATGGCAGTCTAGAAGTGTAAGCGTAGAACGTGCGATTCGACCCCAGAAAACAACGATTATGTCCCATGCAAATCCAGGTACGCATGATAAACATTAAGATAATAATACATTCATGACCGCACTAGCATTCTATTTACTCTCCCAAAGAAAACTCCCCCAAGCCCCCAAAACACCGAGCACCTCCATCCTTCCTACTGTACTATCCCTAAGCCCCTCACATTGCCATCTTCTCCCTCAACGGCGACCGCTCCGGGATCGGAATCGTATCACTCCTCTCATACATCGGCGGCTGAACCCCAACATCTCCTCCCAAATGCACCAGTCCTTGATCCTTCTGATACGGTGGCAAATCCTCATATAAATCCTCCTCTTCTACAACTTCAGCTGAGCGAGACGTGGTGAGAACAGGCCTCGTGGGCTGCAGTTGCTCTGACTGTTGGGAACTGGCGAGCTTCTTGGCTTTCTTGGCTTTCTTGGCTTTCTTGGCTTTCTTGTGGCGCGTGTAGGCGCGTTCACCTGCGAATGCTGCAGCGCCTACAAGGAGGAAGAGAACCATTGTTTCTTTGATGAGGGGGGTTCTTCGAAACGAAAAGGCCTTGGATTATACGTTGATATAAAATAACAGTCCAATAACTTTAATTATGATTTATGAACTAAAGTAGATGGATCGGAAGTCTATGCAGTTGGATGTGGTGACGCGTTTGAGTTTTGGGCTGAGTAAGATGCGTTTGAAGTGAGGTGGCGAATTGATAGAATTGGATGTGGATATGGAACTTCTAAAACTATTATGAAGAGGCAATTGATGAATTATATATCAATCGAAACAAAGATTACCCAAACACAGCCTGCCATTATTTGCATTCATTTGAAGCACATTTACTTAGACTTTAAGGTATTTGAGTTGGGATGCAGTAGTGTGGAGGCTGAGTGATCGAAAAGGCAAATGCGATTGACACGGGCTGAGCTTGCGGCCTGACTCATCCTTGCGGCTTTGATATGCTTCTCACTTCATGCAAGTCAGAGCAGGTATTAGTAGAGAGGTTCAATTAAGGTCTCAGCAATAATAACATATCCATTTCATTCGATCAATCAGTCCGGATATTTCATATACTCGTCTCTCATAAGTTCATATCAATGCCAATCTTCAATCCGTCCTGGCCTCGACCACGAAATCCTCAAACCAAACAGCCAAATGGTCCCTCGCATCACTAATCGGCTTAGCAGCATACATTCCAATCCATAACTCCTCACTCTCATCGACATCCCAAAAGGCCCAACTGATCTCCCGAATCGGCGTCTTGACCCCAAACCTGCCCACCAGCATAACCCTCAACCCACTCCCCCAACTCCCATCCTCTTCTTGCTCCCTCTCAAACTCGACCGTCACGCTCCCATTCCGCTCCTCTCCCCTCGTAGCCAGTGACAATAAACTCCAATCAGCCCACTCGTCCGCAGCCACCACGCTCATCATCGGCTTGCCCTGGTAGAACTCGACACCCGACTTGATCCAGCGCTTCTGCTCGCTGCCTTTCTTGGGCGGCAGCGCGAGGAAGAGGCCGCCTTGGTCATAGAGCGTCGTCCATTCGCCTTTGGCCGTCACGTGGGCGGATCTGAACGAGGAGATGGGGATTGAGTGGTAGATGATGGGCGCGTTGAAGTTGTCGATGTTTGGAGGTTTGCGCCAGACGTCTGTAGGAGAGGGAGCAAGGAGAGTGAAAGTGCCCTTGCTATCTGGCCCTGGAGAGGAATTCTCTGGGATGAGGTTTGCTGTGTGCAGCTTTTGCTCCATTATTGTATATTGTTTTCTGAATTGTCAGGTGTTGGGGACTAATTTCAAGCCTTATCCAGGAAATGAGAGAGGGACGGCGACATCAAAAGCGAAAGAAGATGCTCGTTTCTATTTGGCACGCACTCCGACTTCATGGAAGGGGCATAATCTAACGGCGCTCACCAACGGAGATCGGCCCATGACGACAGGTGCCTTTAGTACCTTGGTATTTGTGGGTTGTCACGTGATGTTAATTCTCAATATAGGGAAATTATAACTTCGAGCCTTCGAGGTAGGTTTGTTTGTCTTTGTCGAGTGCCTCCTTCCTGAATAGTCGAAAGGAAGAGTTCAAGTCATGCTTCAACGAGAGTTTGAGTCCGTGCTGATGCTTTACAGATCCAAGTCGGCTTATCTTCGGTGTTTAGCTTAATCTGACCTTACTGTAATCTACCTGCATGTCTGCACCACCTCGACAGGATCTTGACAAATCGCTGGCAGACTATTTTCACTTGTGCTATTCCAATACTCATTTATTGTCAGCCACCACTCGCGATGTCCGGCCCACTTCGAAGCAAGGCTGGCTGCTGGACGTGCCGTCTCAGAAAGAAGAAATGCGACGAAAAGCATCCCTTCTGCTCGACTTGCGAAGCTTTGACCATTACATGCTATGGCTATGGATCCAAGCCCGACTGGATGGACAATGGGGAGAAAGAGAAAGCCATGGCGCACAGTATCAAACAGGTTGTCAAGCACACCTCAAGGCGGAAAGGTCGTCTCGGAACATCCATAAGCCAACTTCAAAACCGCTATAGCAAGAAGTCCGGATCACAGGTAGTTAACATAGCCCCTAAATCACTAGACGGTTCTTCTTCGTCCAGTCCTGATTCAAACCTCGAATCCGATCATCCGACTGCGCATAGTAATTCTCCGGCAAATCCTGGGCCTGCCGATACCTCAATGAGCCCCTCAGTTGTAAGACGAATACATTTTACAGTGGCTGTTAAATATTGATTCAAGATAGGATACATTATCCGAGGCTCAGAGCACCCCGCATCAACCCTCGTCAATACTTGCAGTCTCGAGCAACGAGTCCATATTATTAATGCACTTTTTGGACAACGTTTTCTGTCTACAATATCCCTTCTACAAACCAGGAGTGCACGAAGGAGGGAGAGGCTGGTTACTGTCTCTTCTAATGAAGACAAAGCCATTGTATCATGCTTCTCTTGCACTTAGCGCCTATCATAGGAGTGCCATATTCTTAGCTGAGAATCGTTGTCAATATGGTGTCAGTGAGCAGCAAGAGCACCTTGCAATTTGCTTGAAAGAACTTCAATTAGCCATGAAGAACATTGGCAAACTAATCACAGATATAACATTGTGTCCTAGAAACGGTTTGGGCACGATGGCTTCGTCAGTCCAGCTTATCTTCTTCGAAGTAAGTAATCCCTTTGGCATTTCTTAGTATCAATGTTAATATGACCAAAGCTTTTTGCCGGCCATGGCGACGCCTGGCGGTTCCATCTTCGTGCTGCTACGACTCTATTCAGCGGCCCTTATAAGGCTCAAATGGCCATGCTTGGTTTGTAAGAGCAACAGGAATTCTATGTATCTTCTATTTTAGCATGTTTCCCGGGGTTACAGTCATCCTCTGAGAGCACGTGTTCCAAGATGTCTCGCGGCTCCTGATACATTGCTGAGAAATCCTAAGGAACAAACGAAGCTGACTTGCCGCTCTTTATAGAGAAGCCCTCCATTCACCTTCCGACCTTGGGAAAGATGGACACGAAAAGCCCAAATCAGAAGACGTGGTGATATTTAGATTTTTATCAGCCGTGCTCGCGTGGCTAGATATCGTATCTACTATCACTACAGGGAAACTCCCTCACGTCATCCACTCCATGCCTGAAGAGATTTCTTCCAGCTCAGGGATCAGACTGGAAAACGTAATGGGATGCAAGAACTGGGTAATGCTTCAAATCGGGCGAATCTCCGGACTGTATGAGTACAAGACAGAAGCAATTCGACAGGGCCAATTTGTTTGCGCAGAGTTTGGGGGCAAATCTGAAGAGATCAGGAGGGAACTCCAAATTGGACTTGCAAGCAGCAGTCTATCGTTTCTGAGCCTCTCCGATCCGGAATTTGCGAGTGCATGCAACGCATTTATAACCCCACACCAGTTCACTACCCACCTATTTGCTCTCTCGGCAACCATATATCTGCATTTGGTCGTGTTTGGCTATCAATCGGATTCGGAAACTCTCAAGCCAATGGTCGCTGAGGCTATTACGGTCATTCGAAGACATATTCCTGCAGATCTAACGCACGCTTTAGTATGTCCATTATACATCATTGGCAGCGCCGCGAGAAGTGAAGATGAGGCGTTGTTCAGACACATCTTCTCTTCTCCCCCACTTCTGGATCCATCTTTGGAACATCGTGCGAAGTTCCTGCCCCTCCTGGAAGAGATTTGGCGCATGAGAGAGACTGGATGGGAATGGGAGACTAACATTCAGTTGTCGGGTTCGAGTCTGCTACTTATCTGACTTGTGCCTCGTTTGAGCGATTTCCAAACCGTGCGATACAATTGTCACCCAAACTGCAGATTTCCACAACATATGCTTTTGCAGGGCTTTTGTGAACTCTAGCAGCATGGAACGTTCCTTCTCTAGTATGTGGAGTTTTTTCAGGCATACAGATCGTATCTAGGATTCAACTAAAAGGTGGCAGGTCTTGCCTTTGCATCCTGGATCTTAAATGAAAAGCAGCAAACCGTACAACAACATCCTGTGTATATAGAGCGGAATTGGCAGAACTGTGCCACTTGGAGGTGCTAACCGACAAATCCCTGGGAAGCTTGTTGGCTCTTTGAAGGCTAATCTTCAAGCCTTACCAATTGCTTTGAAATTGTTCAAAGAACCAACAATTTCAGTGGAAGCCCTGTTGCCAAAAATTCCGGGACTTGTCGTTTCTGGGCCATATAATTTAATCCTGGCGGGCGTTGTTTCGATCCGTGCGAAGACTATTGCAAATTACAATCTCCATTATTTCGCACAATGTCGAAGACTATGGAAGCAGTAGTCATGTACGAACCAGGGAACGCAGAGGTTCTGAAGCTGGAAACTCGACTAGTGGCAGTACCGCAACCAGGCCAAGTCCTCATTCGCGTCAAGGCATTCGGTCTGAACCGCTCAGAAAATTTCACTCGATCTGGATATTCCATGAACCCTGCCACTTTCTTACAGCTGAAGACAGGAGACCGCCTTCTGATTCGTGGAGGCACCAATTCTGTCGGGCCCGCTGCTGCTGCTATCGTCAAAAACCATGGTGCTTTTGTTGCTTCTACAACGAGGCGGGCTGATAGGAAGGACATCCTGGTGGCGAATGGTGCTGATCAAGTGTTCATCAAGATGGACGTATTGCCGAAGAGGTCGAGGAGAGATGCGACAAGATTTTTGACTTCGTTGGCATAACCACACTCGAAGACTCGCTGCAATGTGCCAGAGAGAACCGCATTGTGTGCATGGCTGGGATAGTTGGGAACTCATGGACGTTGCCCAGCTTCTATTCCATGCGAGCGATTCCCAAGTCGGTATACTTTGCAGCGTATGCTGCTGATGCCGGAGACTTCATGGCGACGCATCTAGAGGGGTTATGCCAGCAGATTGCGGGAAGCTGCATGTTCAGATTGGAAAGACATTCAAGATTGATGAAATCGTGGAAGCTCATAAATGTAGGAGAAAAACGATGCTGGAGGTAAAATCGTGATTTTGATATGAGGCGCTGAGGCTTGTGCTGAATAGGACAACTGCCTCAAGGAAGCTTTTTGCACTTGCCTTTGTTACAAGACTTGGACGTTTCAAAGTGCTGTTATTTCTCGTCTTACTTTGGATCGGAATTTCCCATCAATCCAATCATCTGAACCGATTCCCCAAAGCCCCGATTGACGTTGCAACACTCACGGGTATCTATCTCAATGGCGCCAGCTCTGCGGTGCGGTCTGCAATATCATTGGTCGGATCTGCGGCTATGGGGAAGAAGGGTACTGTTGTACGTACTTTTTTATATCCTATACCTTGTTAGTCATGCGGCGATTGGCTGGTTCGTTGATATATGTAAGCCGCATGCACGTACAGGCAAATTTCCTTACTGTACGGCGTACAGAACTGGCACTGCGCTTAGGCCTGTGAGTGGTCGGAATACTGCGGCAATGCCATGCAGGATATCCACCAACCTTAATTTGGAAATATGGTCATCTAAAGTATCGGGAAGTCCTGCGAAAAGGTTGCTTTGCGATGCCCTTCGCGGCTTCGCCTGTCAAGCGTGGACCGAGTCGGACTTTCGGCTGACAAATTTCAGCCTTGCCTTGATATTAGGAATGCGACAGTGCTGCTGTTTTAAGATCTGCCTTGGATTTGTAATTTCAATTTTTATGTCTCCGGGTTAATCCCAAAGTCCTCCCTGTATGCTTTATATCCTCTCCTCTTCCCAACTTGTTGTGAAATTTATTTCCTATCATATTCTTCGCCCTTTCCCCCCCTCAGATCCTCCACCTGAAACCCCTACTATTTCGTGTCCTCAACTATTTCACCATCAACAATGAAGACCGTTGTCATCCTTGGAGGTTCCTATGGAGGTATCAGCACAGCACATAGGATTCTCAAGCAAGCCAAGACTACGCCAGTCAAGATCATCCTTGTGTCACCAAACACCCACCACTACTGGAACATCGCAGGACCAAGAGCTCTCGTACCCGGCCAGATTCCAGATGACAAGATCTTCCAATCCATAGCCCCCGGCTTCAAGCAGTACCCCGCCAACAGATTTGAGTTCGTCCTCGGCTCAGCCGAAAGCCTAGATGCGGAGAGCAAGAAAGTCACTGTTGCCGGTTCTGCAGGCCAAAAAGTGCTAGACTACGATATCCTCATCCTGGCCACCGGATCGAGCGCAAGAGGAGACGTGCCTCTCAAGGGCCGCGGGTCGACAGAAGCGACGAAAGATGCGCTCCATGTCGTCCAGCAGAAAGTCAAGCAGGCGAAGGATATCCACATTGCCGGTGCTGGTTCCACCGGCGTTGAGCTTGCCGGAGAACTCGCATTCGAGTATAAAGGGCAGAAGAACATAACGCTGGTGTGTAGATGGACACTCTTCCATACAAAAGACAAAAGACAAAACTAACCAAAAGCTCAGATCGCAAGCGGCCCGCACGTTCTCGAAGGCACGCCAGCAAGCGTCACCAAAACGGCCACCAAGCAGCTCCGAGATCTGAAAGTCACCATCAAGACATCGAGCAAAGTCATGGGCGACGCCAAGATGCCGGATGGCCGCACGGAACTCACACTGTCAGGCGGCGAGAAGATCATCACCGATCTCTACCTCCCCGCCCTGGGCCTCGTGCCGAACTCCTCCTACCTCCCCCACAGCCTGGTCAACACGGCGGGTTTCGTCAAGGTGGATGAGTTCTTGAGAGTCAAGGGCACGACTGATGTCTGGGCGCTGGGTGATGTTGCAGATGTACAGCGGCCGCAGTATGTGAATACCGAGAAGCAATCTGTGCATGTGGCGAAGAGTGTTGTGGCTGTTTTGAAGGGTGCACAGCCGGTGAAGTATAAGAAGGAAGAGAAAGGTATGTTCCCCTCTATGTTATGAATTGAAGTCCTTTGGCTGATGTTGTGGTAGATATGCTTGCGGTTCCTATTGGGAGGAAGGCAGGTACTGGACATATGGGAGGCATGAAGCTACCGAGCTTCATGGTCAACATGGTAAAGGGTAAGAATCTGTTCATGGACAAGATGCCAGGGATGATCAGCGGTTCTGCCTTTTAGTCGTGTTTTTTGTGTGTGAAGTTTTGACCTTTTGCTTATGAAATCATGTCAGCGTTTTGATACCATCAGTATAATACTACTTCTGTCAAGGACATGTCTGCGTGGTGTGTGTTGAAAGCTTCCGTGTTTGGGTACTTGAGGACGTTACGAATGTGTACACCCAGACTAAACGACTCAATTCGAGACTTGAGTCTTTAAAAAATATTATTACTTTAGTCTACCGTCCCGTCCCGTCCCCCTCTGCTTGCCGAGGGCAATTTCCTAGCGCCGGTTATTTCAGCGAGCTAGAAAGGGAAATTCCGTTTTTGATGGTTGGAATGGGTAATGATGAAGTAGGCAATAATTGGACGCGGTCTTGTTAATCCTCAAATTCCCTCTCTTATTAATAGCGAAACGTTGTCCCGCGTTTTGCTCTATGTCTTGCCGTTGCAGAGTTAAATCCCAACGTCTTGGTCGATAAGATGATATATGATAAGATATGATGAGATAAGATCTAAAGATAAGATACCGGGAGTAGCTTCCGGAGTAGCATGCGGGAACCTGAAGCGGCTCATCTGTGCCGATGAAAAGCCGAATGTGTCCTCATGGTCTCCACCTGACAATTACCACATAGTCGGGCCGTCGAGGCTTCGCCTGACAAACAATTAGTAGAAGAGTTTTGGAGCGAAATCTCCGTAACAATTTGTAGAAGAAATACCTAGGCAAAAGTGCGCACCTCCGTAAGGTTTCACACGCTAGGGGCTATCATGCCCGAGACAGGTAATCCGAGACTCTTGTAGTACTTGTACACATTTCATGGTTCTACAACAGATTGCTTACATACTGGTAGCCATATCCGGCGTTTTAGTGTTATTCGCTGAATTCGCTGAATAATACCATAAAGCGATTCGTTATCCGCATAGGGCCTTGGGACTCAGGCATTACATCACGATCGGCGCTATACTGTCCTGCGCTACGAGTAGGAGTAGGTAACCCGATCTTCAGCTTTCGCTCCAGAAGCCATGTGCGTAGTGGGGAGTGTCAGCATGGCTTTCTTTTGTAAGCCATCAACAATCCACTACTAATCCTCGCCACGTCCTGATTCATAAGTACACGTCTCCATTTTTGACATTTCCAACTCCGTACGGAGTGCCAAGGGGGAGTACCAATTCATCATGTTCCCGAACGAGTTCTGCTTATAACGACAATGGCATCGGCCACTCCTCCCGCCGTACGACTCTCTTCAATCCATCTCAGAGACAGTCGATAATCCCGTCTCCTCTTCAGGATGCATTCCACCCACTCTGCAGACGATTCTCCTGGGCTCCATGCCGTGGGCACCAAGCAAGAACAGGACAGTGACCTCTCCCCAGTCGAACTCACGCATTCCAGAGTCGAGCGTCCGAAATCCCTCCCCCGCGAGATCGCCTTCATCTTGATAATATGCATGGCCCAACTCATGACCCAGGCAGGTCTGGGCCAATCAATCGCACCCCTCCACATCATCGGGCGCTCCTTTGGTGTCGGTGATAGCCCTGCCCAGCTCTCTTGGTTCCCGGCCGCATATTCCCTCACCGTCGGAACATTCATCCTCGTCGCTGGCCGACTGGGAGATCTCTACGGCCACAAGAATCTATTCGTTGCAGGGTTCCTCTGGTTCGCGCTCTGGACCATGCTGGCTGGGTTCGCAGTCTACAGCGGGCCGATCTTCTTCGATTGCTGTAGGGCGTTCCAGGGCATTGGCCCGGCTTTCTTGCTGCCGAATGGGGTTGCGATTCTGGGCAGGGCGTATGAGCCGGGATTGAGGAAGCAGATGGCATTCAGTGCCTTTGGGGCTATGGCGCCGACTGGATTTTGTTTCGGCGCACTTATATCCTCTGTTTTGGCTGAATTTGTTTGGTGGCCTTGGGGATATTGGGTTATGGCAATGCTGTGCCTTGTTTTAGGTGTCGCTGCGATGTTCTTGATACCCCATACGCCATCACCCCAGTTCGATAATGCGCATAGCTTCTGGGCACGGGTAGATGTTGCTGGGTGTATTACTGGTGTGAGCGGACTCGTTCTTATCAACTTTGCGTGGAATCAGGCACCTGTGGTCGGATGGAGCAATCCGTATGTATATGTACTCTTGATCGTTGGGATTATTCTGCTTGGAGTCTTCGGGCAGATCGAGAAGCGTGCAACGTTTCCTCTGGTTCCGTTCTCCGCAATGACTCCAGATCTCGGGTTCATCTTAGGCTGTGTGGCCTGTGGTTGGGCTGCCTTTGGAATTTGGGTTTTTTATTCCTGGCAGATCATGGAAGAGCTACGAGGAGTATCCCCACTCCTCGGTGCTGCGCAGTTCTCGCCCACTGTAGTCAGCGGCTGTATCGCTGCTTTTACAACTGGCTCGATTCTGCACCGAGTACCTGGCAGTCTCGTTATGATGATTGCTTTAGGTGCATTCTGCATTGGTAGTATCCTAATCGCCACGATGCCAGTTAGTCAGACATATTGGGCACAGTTGTTTGTCTCGCAAATAATCATGCCTTGGGGAATGTATGCTTCTTTTCTGCCCTCTTCCTTTACCTATCACTAACAGAGATAGGGATATGTCCTTCCCAGCCGCAACACTGCTGCTTTCAAACGCCATGCCCAGGAAACACCAAGGGGTGGCAGCGTCACTAGTAAACACTATTATCAACTACTCAATCTCTCTAGCTTTGGGATTTGCAGGAACAGTAGAATCACACGTCAATGATGGGGGTAAAGATCTTTTGAAAGGCTATCGAGGGGCACTGTATTTGGCTGTCGGGCTGGCTGGACTAGGCGTCGTACTGGCCATGTTCTTTGGGTTGTATGAGCATCGCGGGTCCAGGAAGAACAAGACGGATTCAGATGTAGATGCAGCGAGCAGCGGCCAAAAAGAAGGAGCAGCTCCTGAGTGATGTTAAGTGTCTGTCAATCTGTACTTCAGAAGTATTTAATCAAAAAGATCCCTTTCCCATGACAACCACAAATACACGCTACAGGCAGTAAATAGATCAGACCGACCTTCCTCTTCTGGTTTGGTCTCTTTTCAGCTATTGATCGGCGCTACAGCGATTCTGCGTGGAAGTAGAAGAACTTGGAGTACGGTATAGAGTACAGGAGAGGTAGAAATTTTAGCAACTCAGAGTACGACGCGAATGTGAATATACAGCAGGCCATACCATAATTCCAAGCTCGTTCCAAGTCACAAAGAGGCATGTGATGATGCTCGAGCTCAGCCAGCAGAATCATTAATCCGGAGAACAGCTAGCACATGCTGTACGCGTCTCGTTAAAAGGAAAAAGTAATTAATTAAATTCTTACATAGCAGTTCATCATGGCTCTTGCTTTGACAGACCATTATGGTTTGCACATTTGACAGTAGCTGCGGTATTCTGTGAATTCAAGTCAAGTCAACGGTACTGTACGTACAGTCTCCGCCACCGAGGGCCACATTCCAAAGGAGGACGCCGAGGCCGAGGCATGTCGAGTGACCCTCTTCCCCTTCCTGCTCCTCCAACCATGCACATGCAAATCTTCAAACAATCCCTCCGCGCTCTCCTCCCCAAAGATACTCTCTTGTCTGATCTTTCGTTGCACATCTCTCTTCCCCCTAAAGAAAAGAAGCTTTAGATCTGAACATACAGTACGTTGGCGTTGCGTTGGCACCATTAGGTAGGTAACCGTTGGCTCAAGCATTCGGTCATTCCCGTCCTCATAAAGGAATCCTACCATACTAATTCCACCTTCGCAGACCATTCCTTTGACTCCCTTTACCACCCAAACTATGGCTTCACAATCAAACCCCGCTGCCTGGATCGCGGCCATGAAAGCCCCTCCTCCACCCGGCGCCCCCTATTCACTCCCTATTCCTGGCAGCGAGCGCGAGGGACGTACCCCAGCATATAGACATTGGCGGTGGGTTGACAAGGAGTTGCCCGGTACAGCGGATCCAAATGCCCCCACGGCCCATCATGCCTTCGAGCAGAGTGTAAAGAGGCAACCGAATGCAAAGTGTTTGGGAGTTCGCCCTTACGACACTGCGACGAAGACCTTTGGGAACTACGAGTGGATGACATATGGAGAAGTGGCCGTGCGAAGAAAGAACTTTGGAGCTGGACTCGTAGAACTGCACAAGAAAGCTGGGGTGACGGAAGAAAAGTATGGTGTTGGTTTGTGGTGCCAAAATAGGCCGGAATGGCAGATCGTTGGTATGCTTGTGTTCCCCCGCAAGAGAGGATCTCACTAACGGTATTCAGATCTGGGATGCATGTCCCAGTCTCTTTATACGGTTTCCATCTATGACACTCTCGGTCCAGACACAACCGAATATATAATCAACCATGCCACACTTACATGCGTAGCCACATCGTTACAGCACATTCCGACCCTGCTCAAGGTTGCCCCCATGATACCTACACTAAAGCTTATCATCTGTCTCGACCCTATAGATGCTGGAGAACGGCCTGGACTTTCAAAGAAGGACATCCTGAATTCCCTGGCATCTGAGGCAGGCATCTCAATTCACTATATCAAGGATGTTGAAGCTCTTGGAGCTGCATCTGGCCTTCCTATGAAGCCACCTGGCCCAGATGATATTACTACAATCAACTATACTTCTGGCACGACTGGCAACCCCAAGGGCGTTGTGTTGTTGCAGAAGAATACTGCTGCTGCAGACTTGACAGCTCGAATTACCACAGATACGATTGCAAGCGATACTCTAATATCCTATCTCCCCCTGGCACATATATACCAAAGAGTCGCAGAGCATGGCGCTCTATCATCTGGGGCCGCCGTCGGGTATTTCCGTGGTGATATCCTGGGTCTTGTAGACGACATGAAGCTTCTTCGCCCCTCAGGCTTCAACTCTGTGCCCAGATTGTATAACCGTTTTGGTGCTGCCATTCGTACTGCAACCATTGATGCGCCAGGCATGAAAGGCGCTATTGGCAGACATGTCATCAACGCGAAATTAGCTTCCATGAAACTACCCCCGGGACAAGCAACAAACAAGCACTTTTTCTACGACCGATTCTTCACTCCTAAAGTAAGAGCTGCGATTGGATTGGATCGAGCTCGTGGTATGGTCACCGGAAGTGCACCTATCGATCCCTCGCTCCTACAGTTCCTCCGCGCCGCTCTGGGCGCCGATTTCATTCAAGGCTACGGTTTGACAGAATCCTACGCCACTGGCCTTGCACAGAACTTGAACGACTACTCTTCCGGCAACTGTGGCGGCATAGGTGCCGCTTTCGAAGGCTGCTTACAATCAGTACCGGACATGGACTATCTTGTTACCGATTCCCCCAATCCCCGCGGCGAGTTCTTGTTGCGAGGGAAAGCCATGTTCAGGGAATATTACAAAAATGAAGCCGAGACTGCAAAGGCTTGGACTGAAGATGGTTGGTTCAAAACCGGTGATATCGCAGAGGTAGATAGCATGGGTCGCTTCAAGATCATCGATCGAGTCAAGAACGTCCTGAAGCTTGCGCAAGGAGAGTACATCTCGCCCGAGCGCATCGAGAACGTCTATCTCGCCAACAACAGTATGCTGACTCAAGGCTTCGTACACGGCGATTCCCACCAAGCGTACCCCGTGTCGATATGGGGTGTTGACCCAGTCTTGTTCGCACCCTTCGCCAGCCAAATCCTGGGCGGCAAGCCTATCAACCCCACAGACCTCGATGCCGTCCGAGCAGCTGCCAAGGATATCCGTGTGCGAAAAGCAGTACAAAAGGAGCTAGACAAGATCGGCAAGAAGAATAAATTCAACGGCTGGGAGCGCGTGCGCGGTGTGCATTTGGAAATCGAGCCGTTTACCATTGAGAATGAGCTTTTGACACCTACGTAAGTCTGCCTTGATTTTCCCTTCCCCACCCCTCATATTTCTCTTCTCTCGCCTAGAAATATGAGTGCACGAATAAACACTGACTGACAATCCATGGCAATAGATTGAAACTCAAACGCCCGCAAACAGCCAAGAAATACCGAGACGTACTAGACAGGTTGTACGAAGAAGCCCTAGCAGAAGAGAAACCAAGAGCCAAGTTGTAAACGCGCAGTAACATTTCTCCACGCGGGGGTTGGTGGGTTCACTTGAGAACTAGAAATGTAGAATTGTGTTGTATGTAGCTGTAGATAGAACATAACTGCGATGAAATATCACATGCTGTTTGTTGTGTCTGTGCAAAGTATTATTTCTATGCTATTCAAGTTTTCTTCCCTCCGAAATCTCACCGCCCTTCCGTATAACTCTGCTCTCTCTTGCCATTTTTTTAGAGTGAGTTGAGTTATACGAGCGATCATGTGTCATATATGTGGATGCTTGTTTCAGCTGAGGTGTATAGTAGGTAGCATGAGGATTTAAACGAGGTACATCTCTTGAATAATTCCGGGATCAGCTTCTATGACCATAAAACACAAGCCGCAGCAAAGAGGCAGCAAGTGATTTCTATTTCTTTGAATTAGGGATCTAATAAGAAAAGGAAAAAACCAAAGTAACATTTCGCATGGTGGGGTATGACTGCATTGCTCCTCCTAATCAAACCCCGTGTTAAAATTTCATGACCCTTTTTATTGTTCCCTCCGTAGCAATGGAAATGGATATACCCTGCAAAAAACCCATACCGTCTGTAACACCGCCACAAGCCCGTCTGCATCATAGCAATACGTGCACATGGATTTAAACACAAAAAAGGAATCGCTTCACAAAATTCCCATCAAAAAAGCTTGACGGGCGCATGTTTTGTGATGGGTATATTCATGCTGACTTCTCGTGTTGTGTCGAGACACGTTGAAGGGAAACGACTTTGAACCAAGTTAGCAACTTCAACTCTAGTGGAGGTTATGCGCTCATAGCACTTACCAAAATCTTCCAGATTTCTTTGCTTTTGATTCTTCTTGGGTGACTTCCCATGCATGAGGTTGTCGAAGCCAATGCTATCCTGGAGAAGATAGTAGACACCTCCCATGATGCAAAAGACACCGAATGAGAAGATCCAGATACGGACAACAGCGACAATAGAGGTTTGACCACCAACGAACCAGCCGAAGAGGGTGAAGAATGTTGCAAGGATATCGACCAACAAGATGGCACCGGCCAATTGCCACGAGGGGAGCGAAGACCAGAAGGGACCATTGGCACGAGTGATGAAGATCAGCCAGTTCTCAGTCAGGGAGATTTCCAAGAAAATGACCTCGTCGAGGACACCGAAGTTTTCAACAATACCGCCATTCGGGCCGCGAGCGATCATGGTAGTGAGAGTAATCCAAGTACCGATAGCAAGGACGATACCAAGGAGAACCGACATACCCCAGAGTTTAGGCAAGTTCCACTTGACTGGCGACTTGGAAAAGGGAGCATTATCGTAAGCAATGGCAAGAGTTGCAACGTCGGCGAAAATGGCGATGAAAACGACCAGCTCGATGTTGAGGGATCTGTTCAGGATAGCGATCCAGAGACCAAGGAAGATTTCCAGATGAATTGACAAGGCGATACGATAGACAACGTAGGCGTACATGCGGTGAAAAATCTGTCTGGAAGTCTTGAGAGCGTCGATGATAGCACCGAGACCAGGAGCCAAGAAGACAATATCAGCAGCGGAACGTGCAGCATCGGAAGCACCCTCGACGGCAATACCAGTATCAGCCTTCTTCAAAGATGGGGCATCGTTGACACCGTCACCAGTCATGGCAACAAGGTAACCACGCTGTTGGAGAATCTCGACGACATTGTATTTGTGTTGGGGGAAAACCTCAGCAAATCCGTCAGCAGCCTCGACGAAGTCATACACCTCAGAACCTGGCATATCACCACCACCACCGAGACCGAGACGCTCAGCGTTGTAGACATTGGTACCGAGACCGAGTTGGCGAGATGTTTCACGAGCAATACCAACAGCGTCACCAGTCAACATCTTGATTGATAGACCGAGGGTCTTGGCTTCGTTGATAGTCCGGGCAGTGTCGTGACGAGGAGGGTCAGAGCAGGGCATGATGCCGAGAATCTCCCACTGGCCTTCGCCACGCTTGCGCGCAACACCGAGGGATCGGAAACCACGAGTTGCAAATTCAGCGACCTTGTTTTTGTAGGCTTGGTCGATCTCCTCAGGGATGGGGTGGTCTTCCTCGACAGTCTTCAGAACGAAAAGTGGTGCACCCTTGACACAGATGATTCGCTCGCCCTGTGGTGATTCGACAACGGCTTGAACCTTCTTGGAAACGGGATCGAAGGGGTGGAACTCGATAACCCTGTACTTGGACAGCACGGTCTTCGCACGGGGGTAGTATCGGAGGGCCTTCAAGAAAGCCTTGTCGATGGCATCAATACCCTTCTTCTTGCGGGAAGCAGCGAGACAGGCAGTCAGCATGAGGTCATCTGGCTCAACACCGGGGACGGTGAAAGGCTCGGCGAGGGAGAGCTTATTCTTGGTCAAGGTACCGGTCTTGTCGGAGCAAAGAATTTCGACACCCGCCAGAGACTCGATGGCAGATAATTTCTGGACGATGGCCTTCTTCTTGGCGAGATAGGCAGCACCGACAGCCATAGTCGTGGTAACAACAGCTGGGAGACCGACAGGAACACCAATAATGGTAATGGCTAGGGTATACCTGAGAATATCGACAATTGGATTGGAGCGATAGAAGGACGAGATCCAGACGATCAAGTTGGTGAAGACAACCAAGATCAAGAGAACCGTACCGATACCGTTCAAGACTTCAGTAAAATGTCCAGTCCCGCTGGAAGCTTGGTTGACAAGAGCGGCAGCACGGCCGACGAAGGTGTTGTCACCAGTGGCAGTGATGACCATGAAGGCCTCACCACGCTTGACACCGGAGGAAGCATAGCATTGGTCGCCCTTGTGCTTGTCAACTGCGAGAGACTCTCCGGTGATGGCAGACTGGTCGACTTGGAGGAAAGCATCGTCCGTGACAATACGGCCATCTGCGGGGATGATAGTGCCCTGCAGAAGAAGCACATATTAATATCGAATTTCGTCCAATCATTGAGAGCAAGCAGGGGGTGGTTTCTTACCTCCTCGATTTGCAAAATGTCACCAGGAACAACGTTTGGAGCTTCGACCTCGAAGAGACGGCCATCACGGAGAACGACAGCCTTGAGTGCGAGGGTCTTCTTCAATTCGTCGACGATAGAGCCAGCTTGGAATTCCTGGATAAAACCGACTGCGGCGTTCAGCAGAAGCAGAGCGCAGATGACACCAAAATCAACCCAATCTTGGAGACCAGCAGCGAGCACAGCAGCAGCCTATCACCGAGATTGTTGTCAGCACGGATCAGAGAGCGGTGCGGGGGAGTGGAGTGAAGTGTGGAGTGGGGTTTTCGCATTTGAGGGTGTGGCGCCTTGCATTCCAGGCCGCACAGAGTAGCGGGTCTTTCGGTCAAAACAGGGAAGCCGATGCAGCCATCCAACGTATCGGTAGCACCTAGGAGCACCGCATGGCGTGAAAACGCTCATGATGCTAGCTTGGCCTGCGATGGGGAATAGGATTGGAAATGGGCATTGAGATTTGGGAATTGACATACCTCCATAACAAATTGAATAGGACCAATGAAGTAGCCAAGGAATTTGATAATCAAATTCTCCTTTTCTTCCTTCATCTGATTCATACCGTATTTCTTGCGTCGCGCAGTGACTTCAGACTCGGTGAGACCAATGCGAGTATCTGTCTGGAGCTGGTCTTCTGGCACGACACGCCCAGTGGCAGGAGAAGTCTCGTCTTCACCTTCCTCCTCCTCTGCGTGGCCATCCTGTGACTCGAGCTCGTCAATCAGCGCATCCATATCCTCGTCCTCTTCCTCATCCTCAACAGGCTTCCTGATGATAGTGGGTATAGGGTCATGGCGACCAGTCTTCTCGTCAAATGTGCCCGATTCGATGGTGGTGTCTAGGTGATGGGGGTTGCCCGAAGAGGTATTAATGGAGTGCGTTCCAGTCGCACCGTGTGTATCCGCCATGGTTGTGCGGTCGAGTGAGTTGGCTGCGACTTCTCTGCGGGGTCGGGAGGAGGGGTGTGGATTAAATTGCCAGGTAGGTAGGATAGGCGGATCAAGAGTTTTGGGATTGATGTGTGGAGATTAATTAGGGAAAGGATTGTCGGAGAAGGATAATTAATTCCGAAAGATCGCAAGGTAAAGGGCGAGGTTCGAAAGAATGCAGAGCAGAGCAGAGTCCGCCGACGAAGAGAAGGAGTTGAATTGAGGATGTAAAAAAGAGAGAGGGAAGGAGGAGGGGAGAGGAGAGGAGAGGAGAGGAGAGGAGAAAAGAGTCGAGCAGAGTGGGAAAGAAGCTCTCTGGGGAAGAGGTAAAATAAATGGCCTACCCTCGTACTATATTAAGGTAGTAGCCCCTCTAGCCCCTGCCTTCCCGAAGTCAGAAGGCCTAGCGGGCCGCTAATACCTGCTAGATGTACCTGCCCGCATTGACCCACCGTGAGGTGATAAGCGAGACGTTCGGGAGGCTGATTTGCTCTAATAGGAATGGCATCTTCACTTTCTTCAATGTCCTTCGCAGTCCTTCCCTTCTTTCTGCCATTCGATTGTTTCACCTAGGTACGATTCTGTGCATTATGCTAGTCTCTGAAATGACAGGGGTATATTATTTGGACTGTGTGATTTGTAAAACCGTACATACCTACCACTCAGCAGCTCCCACCGTATTAGTGTTCTCTAGCTTTTGCACTTCTAATAGTATTAGATATTAGATTTGATTGTGTTGCAGCTAAACGTTGTTCCTACGCCCAACTCAATCCCCTGTACCACTACAAGTATGATTTCTTAGCTGCGGGTGCGGGTGCGGGTGCGCACAGCAGAGTCAGGAGGTGGGTACTCAAGATATACCTCAAGATAATCCTACCCACGGTACCTCTCGGGAATTAAAGGCGATTCGTTGCGCCAAAGAAAACTCATCATCACGCTTGTACTCCGACCAAGTCGTCGCGGTACTAGCAGATTCATGTGCATGTATTTCATCATTTTTCCAGTGTATAAGTACTTCGTATAATGTAAAATGTACGAAGTACTCCGTATAACACGAAGCATCATGCCAGGCAAATTCCAAATTGATTCTCGTCATTGGCCATGTCCTCGTGGGTCGAGCCCGGACCGGTAAGAAGCTCCATGTGGGACCGGCACTGAACTCGTGCTGCTCGTAGCTCGGGCGGATCATCAAAAGGATACCGGGGTTAGTGTGCTTTGATGCCCCTACAGTACATGTATGAGGCATTTATAGTTTTCTAGTCCAGACCCAAGCTACTGTATCATTAAGATTCTGTCCTAGGTATTGTTCATCCTACGACTAACAGACTATACGGGGAAAAAGTCTTCAAATACACAAGCAAACGTGAACCTCGATAGAATCATTCTCCCAGCGGTGTACTGTACAGCTGTCAGATACCAGAACTCGGAACTCCATGTACTACCTCATTCCCTGGATTTTACAGCACGAGACTGACGTAGCTGAGGTACCTACCTAGGTACCTAAGGTATGTATCTTTCCATGTCTGAAGTGGGGACTCAAGGCTGACAGGATGTTAAAACAATCCGAAACATGAAAGGCCATCTAATCGCGAGCCTCGTCCTCATCCTCATCCACAGACTCATCCCGAGATTCCCTAGAAGATGCATCAATTCTCTCATAACAAAGGCACACTTACCGCCGCTCATTCTCGGCAGTCTTTTCCTCTGGTTCGCCGTTCCTCCTTTCAATACAGGAAGTGATACAGGAACACCAGACCGACAGCCGACAGTTGCAGGCTACAGAAAAGCATTACACCTCTTGGCAGACATCGATGATTCGGCGTCGTAACAGCCAAGAACGCAATGCATGTCGTGGATAGGCATTGGCACATCATTGCTGCCACCGAGAATCTCATTCCCGTATAGAGTCTTCAGAGGCTTGGTATTAAACACAGCCAAGTCGGCATCACCGCAATACCAAGAGCGCGACGAAGAAGCGAACAATACAAGAATTTCTTCAGGACCATGAAATACGTCCTTTACTTGTATCTGTGGGATGAAAAAAAAACAGTTATCAGTTTGTGCACTTTCCATCCTCCATAATCTTGCTCCCTTAGCTTCACAAAATAGACTCTTTCTACCTCCATATTCTTTTCCATTCATCCCATTTCTACCTACTATTTACGTGAAGCATTTTCCTCTTTATGCCTCATGAGTGACAGACGTGTGAAAGTGCTTTTACCCACTAATAACAAGCCCCCGTCTATGCAACTGGAACCGGCTGCAGGTACGGCACAAGATCTTGACTGAGCCCGAAGTTGGCGCAGGTACGTATCTACATACCCAAAATGCGAATTGTCGGACTGCCAATCTTTGGTATAAATCTATCCCACTTCCGTATTTTACATAAAATCACAAATATATCTTCCTCGGTATTCGCCAACCCAGAACTTGCTCTGGATCAGTTGGGCTGGGTTGGTTTGGATATCAAATCAAACCCAGTGGAGTGCACGTGGAACTCTGACTCTCATTCTCGAGCCATAGGTAAGTAAGTAACTAAGTGATAAACACCTACACATCCCGTTCCATCCCAACCATCGAGTCCTGCTTGCCGGTTCCATGAAACCACCAGTATAGAAAAGCGTTTTCTGCCCTTGCCGTAAGACCAGAAAAATTCCCAAATGCATGTTCCGCTTCGTAAGCTATACCTATAACTCTATCTAGTGGCGCATCTTGTCTGAAAATATCAGCAGGGGATAATACATCAGAATCGCACAGCCAGCTCTCCAGAAACGCTGTTGGAAAACTCCAATCCAACGTCAAATCGGATGAACTTTCCAAGATACCAAAGTTTGACGGGTTTTTAACAAAACGAGGATATATGATAGGGGTATGATTTTGAAATCAAAAGACCTATACTTACATACCTACATATCCTTCACAATTTCACCTTCATTTAACGCAGCTGATTAATATCCCTTCCAATCCGCATATTCCATCAACATTTCATACAAAAGAAAAGAAAAGAAAAGAGGAATACATATATCACAAAGCCAACCTCCATACAGCCCAAACGACCAGAACCTAGCTTCAAGATATCAATAAGCAACAGCAAGGCATAAACTACAACACCAACACCAACACCAATACATATGTCCAATCCCCTCCCTTCCCCAGTCTACGATTCCAATTGCACCCAAAGAATGAATAAACAGGCCATTACCCCAGAATAAAAACATATTCATCATCATCATCATCACACCATCATAACTTCAATCCCCCTCCCCCCTATGCTCAAAGCATTCAAAGCATTCAAACCAAACAAAAACATCAATACCCCAAGCCGTACTCCTTAAATCAAAAACAAACCAAAAACAGTCCAACAGAAACAGCATGAAGAACCCCCCGCGCAAAATAACCACCAAGCAGGATTTATGCCAAGTATGCATGCATATATCGAAATAAAAGCAAAAGCAAAAGCAAAGAATTCCTTCACATATCAATCATGGCTCTCATCCTACGCTATCATCATGCAACTAGACTGACTTGCTATCAAAGTTTCAATCACAACGTATATATATTTCAATATATCCGAGACATTCCTTCAGGGGACTGACTGTATATCATACAAAGGAAGGAAAGGAAATACAGCGCTTAAAGGGAGCATTTGGTTGTTGTCATCCATCGCAGGTCCGATACTTGGCGTATGTAGAAATTTATATGGTGACAGTGGAATTTGAAGTTTGGAGCTGGTAGGGTTGAGGTTGGAAGATATATATGGTATTGATTGACGTCCCATTCCATGCACCTGTTTAGCAGCCGCGGTTTTGATATAGGGATGAGATATGGCTTGGAAGACGACGTGCAAAGGTGTGGACGGAAAAGTTGGGGAGAAATACATGATTCGGATATGAGACGAGTACTGGACCCAGGGGCCGCAAAGAATTCAAAATCAAGCGTGAATGCGAAAAAATTAAGCCTCCTATTTTTGAGGTATGGCGAGGTCCAATGTACTAGAAGTCTAAAGAAACAATCAACAAATCCTCTATAAGCACGCGATCGCCATGCCCTCATTCACTCCAAAAGCCACAAATGGCAATGCATCCTATGACCACCACTAGTGCTTAGCTGTGACAGCGTCTCCGGTAAGCTGCTCAACGTAAGATTTGGCCCTATAACAATGTCAGTGTGTGTTCTCTACATCCCCGTGGGACAATGGGTGATGGAGGGACAGGATAACTTACATATCACCCATAGCAACCATGCAGATGGTCTGCCAAACGCCCAAACCAATGCGAGGAACAACGCCCCGATACAAACCCTTAACGCCGTTTTGCGAGTAGATATACTGCATCGTATTCCGAACCGTCATCTTGGCTGGCCTGTTAGGATCCACAGTCTTACTCTGCATCTCCACACGAATAACCTCAATGGGCTGGTTCCAAGCACTAAGCCCACCACCCATAGCAGAAGCCAAGATCTTCTCCCACGCATTCAGCTTTGCTCCCTCATCCTTCCCTCTCGCCTGTCTAATCCCCTGCTCTGCCAAACGCGAGAGACCGAATCGGGATCCCCAGTTCGTCATCTGGCGGATGGCCACAGCGTTCACACCCTTGTTGATACCCTTGACTCCTTCCTTGCGGTAGATATCCATGAATGTTGCAAAGGTGCCTGGGGGTTTGACACCTGCAGCTGCGAGCTTCGATTTCGTAATCTCGACTGTCTTCATGCAGGTGCAGAAGCCCATGGTGGCATATGCTTGTGCGACACCTCCGGTGACACCTCCACTAATACCAGCTGTAAAGTCGCCGGCGCCAAAGGTGCGGGCGTAGTATTCGGCTTCCGAAGCGACGAAGAGGAGGACGGCGCCTTTGGTGGAGGCTTCAATCCAGGCCCATGGGATGAGACCTTGGTAGACTAGATGACAATTGTCAGCAAACTTGTGCACTCTGCAAATGAGAATAGGAGCTCGAGTATCTTACAGCCAAGCACACCACCTCGACCCCAAATACGTGTCAGAGCACTAGCAAAGCTGTCACCTCTGTTGGCAGCCATGGTCGTCTTGGTGACCTCCAGCGGCTGTCCTAGAGTCGTAACCTCGAACATGTTGAGGCCTGCACCCAATAACAGATTACTGAATTTGACAGGCTTCTTCTCTGGCATCGCCGGCTTTGATCCTGCTGCAACTGACATGATGGGCGTAGGATTGTGTATTGAGGGGCCCTGACCAAGGGATGAGGCTGCTTCGTCGCAAAAATTGAAGTTGTTTGTTGTTGTACAGGAAGTGGAATTATTCAGGTAAAGTGGTGGTAGTTGAAGTTGTAGGGTCGGTGAACGACGATAAAGTTTGGCTTATTTAATATTGCAAGTCGTAAGCAAGGCAAGTAGGGATTCCGTTCCTGCTGCTTTCGGGTATGACAAGGGGACGAGGACGAGCTTGGAAAACGCGCTGCAGGCTTTGATATTACGATGTGCGTTTAACTTATATTACGCGGGAACTTTAGCCTAATCAATTCACTTTGGATTCCTTTATTTAGCCAGCCTTGAGGAGTTGAGAAGTTGAGATGCCTCCCCTGTCTGTCCTTGTTGAGGGTCCTGAGATGTTGTTGAACCTCGCTTGAGCTCAACGCGCGCCTCGGGAGAGCTTCTTGGAGTTAGCATGTACGTTGACAGATTGAGAGCCTCTATTAAGTTAGTGTCCCGATAGCGGCATCCGCCCAGGCCTCCTACATTGTCTGACAGATGTCGAGTAAAATAAAGTAGAGTAACCCCGAAATGTCTGTTGGTTCAGGAAAGAAGCCTGGCGGTGGATAGAAAAATGAACACCCATTTACAATATGCCAGGCGGCGTGGCACGTTAAAGCCGACGATAATAAATGCGGCTTTTGACATCTAGCACGACGAAGCACAACAAAGACTTGAGGTCAGAAATGGCCATAAAACGCTATAGGTGTTAAGCATTTCATAAAGATTGCACCAAGGCAGGACGTTGCAAATAAAGCACGAGATCGCCGGAAAATAATATACAGTGAACAGTGCTAATTGCTGCCAAACCCCCATATCCCTCCCTTTTCGTACAATCCTCAGTCATACTCGTTTCTCACCCCGACCGCAAAGGTATTTCTTATTACACATCACATGCTTATAATGTGGCTCCAACAATCTCGGCCCACTTCTCAGTAGAGAAGGACTTTGGTCGCTCGATAGGAGCACCAACTGCACGGTCAATGATGAGTTGGGGTAGGACACCAATGGCACGGGAGACACCGAAGAGAACAGTGTAGTAGCTGGCCTCAGTCAATCCGTAGTATTGGAGAAGGACACCCGAGTGCTAGTCCCTAGTTAGTGACTTATTCGTTCGAGTATTGGGAGGTACTCACAGCATCAACGTTGGGGTATGGGTTCTTGGTCTTTCCGTGTTCTGTGAGAACGCCAGGGGCGATCTTGTAAACTTGGCTCACCAACTGAAACATTGGGTCATCTGGAAGATGTGCCTAAAAGAAGAAAGTTAGCCCGGAAGTGTCTAAAGTCGGGCGGTAAAACCTACCTCAGCGAATGTACGCTGCGCCATGTAGCGAGGATCCGTCTTTCGGAGAACAGCGTGACCATAACCTGGCACAACTTGGCCAGATTTAAGGGTAGACCAGAGGTAATCAGTGATGGCCTTGTCACTAAGGTCATTGCCAATAGCTGCCTTCATCTTGGTGAGCCAGTTCAAGACCTCTTGATTGGCCAGACCGTGAAGTGGTCCTGCAAGACCGTTGAGAGAGGCAGCGACGGACAACATGGGAGAGCTGAGAGCACTTCCAACCAAGTGAGCGGTATGGGCACTGACGTTACCACCCTCATGATCAGTGTGGATGGTTAGGTAAAGTCTCATCAACTCAACAAAGTCTTTGTTCTCGCCGAAGCCGAGCTGGTTGGCAAAGTTGAAACTGTAGTCCTTGTCCTTCTGGACAGGCGCGACCTTACCACCCTTGAAGACATTTTGGTAGATTCTTGCGGCAATGGTTGGAAGCTTGGCAATCAAGTCCATCGAGTCCTCGAAAGTGTGTCCCCAGTACTCGGTCTTCTTCATTCCCTTGGCATATGCCTTCGCGAAAGCGGACTCGTGCTCAAGAGCGTTGACAGCAATTGAGAGTTGTGCCATTGGGTGGAGATCGCTTGGGCATCGGTCGATGAGTTCCTCGACGAACTTTGGGATGTCGGAGCGGGCAGCCCATTCTGCAGAGAGGTCGCGGACTTGCTGTTCGCTGGGAACCTCACCAGTCAAGAGAAGCCAGAAAAGACCTAAACAAAGTCAATAAGACACTGCGATGTGGATTGAAAGTAGTTTCATACCTTCGGGTAGAGGTTCCTTTCCTCCGGGGGCCTTCGGAAGAAGCTCCTGGCATTCTGGAATCGTCTTGCCTCTGAAACGGATACCCTCCTCAGAATCGAGAACGGAACCTTCCCAGACTAGAGACTTGATACCACGAGCGCCACCATATACCTGGTCGAGAGTGATCTCGCCGACGACCTTTGATCCATGGTCCCTGTAAAATAATCAGTTTGCCGACCCCATGTAAATTTTCCAACAGCTTCTTGGTGTAATTGCTTACTTGCGAAGCTTCTTGATTTGCTCGATCTTTTCTGGGAGTTGCTCGGCGAAACGTTCCTTCAAAGTCTGAGAGCACTCTTGTAAGTAGGAGCTTTGGTGGAATCAGAGATAAGCAGAAATTACCTGTGTTTTCGACGATGAATAGCAGCGCAAGCCATTGAATGCAACTGTTCTGGCAGTGAAAGCCGGAGATGAGAGAGATGTTCTCAGAGCTGAGGAGCTGAAACGCAAGACGGAGGCCATATTGTGATTAGGTGTGGATGGGGAAGAGGAGATGTGGTGGAAGTGTAAAAGATTATTTATTGGAGAGAGAAAAGGATGGGTGTCGGCACGCTCAACAGCACCGAAAGCATCCGTGACGTAGGAAAAAACCGGCTTAAAATGGAAGGTCCAAATTACGGCTCGGGAGTTACAGAACGTTGATGTATACTTTACGTATATCCGAGCTCGTCTCTTGTGCTGTTCTTTGTTCTACAATAGGTAAATTACATAATATTGCTGTTATTTACCCCCCAGAAATACACTCCTTCCATCGTTGCCCATCTACCGAGAAGGCACGGGAACAAGGAACAATCACGTGACCCGATCTGCAAGCCTGCAATTATTTTAACCGACCTCTGCAAGCACAGCGCGCCCACGCCCTCATCTTGCAACCTTTTCCTCACCTTCCACCCACCCATCAGGAAGTTGCACTCATATCGTATTTACGCAACTAACCATCAAAACCATCAATATCATCTCCTGTGTTCAGCAGCAGACTGTTGCAGAAGGCCATCCTTCGCCCTTCGACCTTCGAACTTGGTGAGCGGAGCTTCCAGGCCACTTTAGCTTCGCAGTGCCGGTCGCACACGTAGTCGCGATAGATTCCTTCGCCTTCATCTCCACCTCCATCGTATCGTAGCATCGTATTCAGGGACTGGTGTGGGAAAAGGACATAGAGATTAAACCTCGCATCTGCCACTCTTTCGACGGACGAGCAATTTTGATCGTATTGTGCTGGTTTCCGTCTTCGGTCGTGTTTCTCCAGCCATGTCGTCCCCAGTAGCAGAACTAGAAGCTGGCCTCCAGGCCATGCTATTATTGAAGCCACCAGGAGTTTCCGGATCCAGAATTCAAGCTCTCACCACCCTCTGCACAGCAAATGTCCAGGTAAGCACATAGTTCGACACCTTCACCCTCTGAGAAATATCGAAGCTGACGCCACCCTCTTGCAGTCCGAATCGGTCCTCGTCCAAAAACTATACACCCATTTCATGAGAGCCCCGGCATCCCACAAGCTTGGTGTTCTCTACGTTGTAGACAGTGTGACTCGAAAATGGACAGAACAGGCCAAAAATGCTGGACAGACCATAAACGTTTCTGCTGAAGACGGCACCTTTGCTGCTGGCGTTAATAGAGTAAAGGAATTATTGCCGAACTTGATGAATAACATTATTGCATCTTCTCCAGACAAAGATCAAAAGGTACGCCCACAAACTTTAGCTCAGTAGCCTCAGAAGGGCAGGATTTGCATGTTAAGACTACGCATATTCTGCCGCTGTTGCTGTAGGACGACATTCAAGATGTCCTATCTTATGTCCCCCATCTTCCACCATTACCAACACTACTTTTCTTTTCTTTGCCTATCCTCTCCTCTGGGTCCCCACTTACGCGTTGGTTTTACGTTGTAGGACAGAATTAGAAAGCTGCTTGATATTTGGGAGAAAGCGCAGACATTCCCTCTCTCCATGCTCAACGACTTCAAGGAGAAATTGACTGCATCCATGCAAAGTAAGACACAGCACTCTTTCTCGACACGACTATCCCTATCCGTATCCTTATCCCCTTATTTGTATTTTTGTTCTGCTTCTAATCCTTCTAAACCTCCCTCAGACGAATCAACGACACCTCCAGGAAGCCCGCCTGCAGATCTCCAGCAAGCCTTCGGTAGCATGATGCATCCGGGTGCACCCGCAGCCCCGGCAGCTCCGGCCGCAGCCACAGCCACTTCGGCCCCCTCAATCCTACAGGCCCTTGCCAGCCTTGCCCGTCAGAACGCCTCGACCTCTGCAGATAATTCGTACAGTGCACCCAATGCCCACCATAATGGAGCTCCAGCCGTGAACCAGGCAGTTCCCGCAACACCCTTCCCACACGTTCCTCAGCCTGTAAATGTCCCAGCAGCCGCCACCTTTGCATCGCAGCCGCCGTATCAAGGAGCGAGTAATGGTGCTTATGCGCAGAACTTTGCCAGTAATCAAGCAAACCCCAATCCATTTGCGCCCGTCCCGCCAGTAGCCCAGCCAGCTGCCCTCGACCCAGCTCTGCAGCAGCAAATCGTGTTGGTGAAGGCACTTGCAGACCAGGGCCTCACAGCAGAGCAAATCCAGGCGATATTGGCTGTTCAAGGTGCAGGAGGTTTACCCCATGCTCCCCAGCCCTTTGCCGCCCAGCAGCAGTCTCAAAATCAGAATCAGACTCAGAATGCACAGAACGGTTGGGCTCCCAATGGTGCTGCTTCCAGACCAGATGATTCACGTGACTATAATGGCTATCATGACCGCGAGGCTGTAAGATCGCCCCCAAGTCGCTACCGTCAACGGTCTCGGTCCCGATCCCCACCGCGTGCTGCTTGGGATTCCCCAACATCCCGTCGTCGCGACGAGTCAAATACCTATGACTTTGATAGAAATTCCCCAGCACAAAATCGTGGTGATGAACGTGGACGAGGAGGACGTGGAGGAAGCGCCCGGGGTAATGACTATCGCCAACGTAGCCCTGCGCGTCGTGGACGCAGCCCAAGTCCACCAAGATCCAGAGGCGCCGGACAAAAGTGGATAGATCACGATTCTTCCATCCCTACAGGAAGCATCAAAGGTAGAATTCAAGTATAGTTGTTCGCTTTAGGTTTATTACTAACAAGTTATAGTTCTCAGCCGTACCCTGTTTGTTGGTGGTGTCACGTAAGTCAAGATCTGATGTTGCCATTTGAGCTTAGCTAATTTTTGACAGAACCTCTGACCAGGAATTGAGAAACCTCTTTGAAAATTACGGCCGGGTCCAGACGTGCATTGTCAACAAGGAGAAGCGCCATGCTTTCGTTAAGATGATCAGCCGCGCAGACGCTGTGCGTGCAAAGGAGGCCATGGAGAAGAATAGAGCACCGGATTCTCAGCTGAGAGTAAGTTCGGTAACTTTAATTTTGTCATAACCTGTTGCACTTGCTAACTATCAGCAGACAAGATGGGGTGTGGGATTCGGACCTCGCGACTGCAGCGACTACCAAACTGGTGTCAGCGTCATTCCTATTAGCAAGCTCACTGATGCCGATCGAAAATGGATGCTGAGTGCAGAATATGGTGGCAGTGGTGGAATGCCTATCGAGTCCGGAATGGTTGTCGAAGAACCTGATATCGAAATTGGTCAAGGTGTCTCATCCAAGGCCATCAGTCGCCGAATGCAAACCGATAAGGGTGGCAACAATGGCCCGAAGTCAAGTCGGGATCGTGAAGAGGAAGAGAACGCCCCTCGCTTCCGCCGGGATAACAGAGACCATCGACGAGATGATGACCACCGAGGCAACCGTAGGGATCGAGATCAAGCTGTCAGCGCTCCACCAAGTATGCCAGCGGTCCCACCATTTTCAATGGCTGGACTCCCGTTTCCATTCCCAACTCAGCCCAACGGCTTGCCGATGTTCCCTCCTGGTTTCGTATTCCCCGGCCAAGCAGCCGCGCAGCCACAACAACCACCACCTCCGGGCCACCGCACTTGAGAATGGCAACTAGTTGCTTCTTTGAATGCCAACTTGGTTTCTTGATGACTGATCATTCATCTTCTTTTGGTCACTTCCGCATTGCGACGGCGTTAATGGACTCAGGTCATGGTAATTAGGAGATGGATATTCCTCCCTGCTTCTCTCGATACTCGGCATGATGTCTCTTCTCATCTTGGAAGATCTGGACCTGAAAATAATTTGTTCTTCCCCTTTACTGCATGGCGACGGTGTTTTGGCGTACATTGCAGTCCTTGTGAAGCATGCCCGTACGGCTGAAATCACTTTCACTGGTCTCGAGCATGCAGCACAAACAAGCCCCGCTTCCAATCAAGATAATCACTATCATGGCTCTTCGAATTCATCGGGGTCAATCCTCGAGGACTTCGCTCTGCGTCGTCGCTTTCATCTTCCTGTGTCTAGCGAAAATGCATCAAACAACTGATATATTCCACATTGCTGTGACTGTCTGTGACCATGCAAGCCTCCTAACAAACATGACTCCAGGTTTTTGACTCGACTTTCAAAGCATCTCTAACCACATTCCCAGACTCAACTTTACAAGAACGGAGACTGACTCAGCCAAACACTCATTTCAAACCCAAACCTCGGAAAAGAAACCCTGTATGTTTATATCCCCGATACCGACCTCAACCTCCCGGCACTCAACTCGTGCCAATTTCCTTATCCAGCCTCCTCCAAATTCCGATCAGATCCAGCGAAAGAACTCCCTCGTGCTTTCCTTCCGCATTCCCAGCGCACATCATGCAACCTGCCCACATATTCAAAGTAGTGATGTCGTAGCATCCTACACCACAGGCAGGCTGAATAACATATACCCACGTGCAATTAGATTCGGGGCTCCGACAGCCCGTATGCTGCAGCGCTCAGTACACCCGGCCTACCCTGGACCCGTTTCCGTCACAGGGTGTTTATAGAAAGAAGTCAAGCGAGTCGGTATAATGGAATTCATAAGAAGTGATATAAAGTATCAAATATATAGTAGAGGAAATAAGTTTCTCAGGCTGTTTTTACTATAGTCTATAGTATATATATATATATATTATAGAGTTCTTATAAAATCTTCTATAAGCCTAGTATATCTATTTTATTTTAATATATAATCTGTCGGGATATAGGGTATTGGAGGTATTGTAGGTCATGTGATCAAGTCACATGATATCGCGTAGCTTAGTCAGCGAAGAGTGCATATCTTCTTCGCTCCTGCAACCTCTACTTAGAATGCTAAGTAACATCAACTAGAACACCGAATTAGTCTTACTATATAGTAATAAGTAATCAATTATCTAATACCTGTAATACTAATACTAATTAGTAGTTCATCTTACAGGAGATAGCTATAGAGTAGCAAGGTTTCAACTAGAAGAGATAGAAAATAGTACTAGGCTAACTAACCGAAATGATACGCCTATTTCTTATACTAAAGAACTATGATAATAATGTCTATATACTCTCCTAGCCTCAACTAACTAAGCATAGAGAAGTCTATAGATATTATTATCTAGAGGTTTAAGAGCTCCTAGTACCGACTAACTAGTCATGGAGCTATATCTACTATATAGAATAACTTACTTTACGAGCTCTTAGACTAACTAACTAAAATGATAGAATAGCTATTCTAGGACTAACTAACTATAATAAAGGAACGTTTCATTAGAAAGTAATATACTTCTAAAGCTATACGAGCTTCCTTTTCTCTCCTGAAAACCTTCAAATTTTCTACCCTAAATTTACCTCCTCTAGGTCCGAAATACCTAAAGAAATAATAGTTAAATTAAGTGATAATAATGATAATATTAAGAAGGTAGAGCCCTAAGCCCTAGGACTATGCCTCCTAATCGTTCACAAGCTTCGATGCTAGGTCTAGAAGCTTAACTACTCTAGGGGAAACCTGAGAGAAAACTTTATTAAGGACGACTTATTATAATCTCGATTCTACTAAAATACGCTCATAAGGTAGATAAGAAGATATAGGGATAACCGATAGATATCTCTAATATTAATGACGTCAATTATGCTATACTAAATAGCTTCCTTGTCTACTATATATACCTCTACTTAATAAAATAATAGAAGGATAAGGTATTATAGGATTTCTTTCGAACCTATTTTAAGGGATAGAAGGTAGAGACATTTATCGATTATGATAAGAATAACGTCTAGACATTATAAAGTAACCTATAGAAGAATAGGGTCTTTATAAGTGAGGAAGGAGATGTCCTAGATACTCTAGTAGATATCTTAATAGAAGAGAGGAGATATTGATAGATAGAGGAAGACGTAGAAATATAGCTATAAAATAGTATATATTTCTACTCTTATACTAACCTAAAGTATGAAGAGAACTTTACGTCTATATCTCCTTTATTATATCGACCTTCCTAATAGATATTACCGAAACCCCTAACTATAAAGAAACCTCTATATAGATTAGGCATTCTGAAAGTAGTCTAAGAATAAGTCTAAGGACATTTACGTACTTAATAAGAAGATATCCCTAAGGAGGATAAGAGGCTTAATAATAATAACGATATAGAGAAGCCTGATAAGCCTAAACCTTAGAGGTCTAACGTGACCTTTATTATTACTAATCAGGTTAAGAAGGCGTATAAGGATAACCTTTCTCTTTAATAAAGGATTGATAATCTAAGAGGCAAGAACCCTAAAGAGGTAGTAAGACTTGAAGCATCATTTACTAGCGAGATAGGGCATAATATGAAGATGTCTCGTCTTATAGACTTGTATATTAGAGTAGTCTAGTATAAGGAGGATCTAGCTATAGCTTTTGAATAAGATTAAGCTTGATAAGCTTTCTACTTCCTAGAGTGCTATAAGTCCCCAAATTGCAGTAGATCATATGAGAAAAGCAATAGCAATTACGGCGATCGTAAGAACGCTAGTAGTACTAGAAATAGTAGCAATTGTAATAACTCTAAGTAGGGCATACTGCTAATTCTTCCTGCCTCCTAGTAAGGAGACTTAGAGTATAGAAGTATAGTCCCTTTAGTACTAAATGATAAGATTATCATAAAGCAAATGATCGACTTATTAAAGCTATATTATAATAAGAAATAGAAGTATAGTAGTAGAGCATATAATATACTTAGCCTTAAGATTAAGATCTTCTTTAAGAACTATATTAATGTTAACTTCCCTTCTTATCTATATTATCGTACTTTCTTAATTATACTAAAGGATAGTATATTAGAGTTCTACTATAGTACTCTCGCGGGGAAATAGTTAAACTTTCGCTCTCTTATAGAGTATATATAAGAGGAATTTAAGACCCTAGAGAATCGCTAGCGATATATGGTAGAATAGCATAGTACGTTGCTTCTAAGCATTATGTAGGAGCTAAGTAGTAATGATAAAGATATACTAGAGTATCTATAGATGCTCTTCACTCGACTAGCAAAGATCTAGGCATGTCTAGCTCTTAACTATTAGAGCAAAAATACCCTTCGAGACTAAGTTATCATAGCTTATAATAATATTAAGGAATATAAGATATATATCTTCACCCTTATAGATACCTATTGTAGTATTTACGCTTAATTGCAATTAGCAATTGTAGTATAATTAAAGAAGAGAAGATCAAGAAAGCAAGTAATAAAGAATAGGTAGTAGTACTAATTTGTCTCTAAAAATAAGACTAAATCTGATTAGTTCTATATAGATCGGACCTTTAGTACTAGTAGAGACATATTCTGCGGTCTATTACGAGGCAATAGTAGCTATTAAGGTTGCTCTAACTTTCGGAGTAGTAATCGAGGCCTATAGATATCGTCACTATAAAAGAAGTGCTATATTTGTCGAAAAGAAGGCTACTAGTCTATAAAGCATTTGAAGGAAGAGAGAAATATAACATTTTCGAAATTCAAGGAGAAATCAGGCAACCCTAATACTTTATATACGAAGTATAATAGTTTCCTAGTAGAAGCTAAAGGCATTAATAGCTTCTACCCTAATAATAAAGCAGACGAGCGACTATATAGCAACTATATAGGAAATGAAGATGATAATAATAGAGATGACAATAATGATAAGGAAACCTATAATAACTATTTTCTTACGGATTATAGTAGTATCGATAGCCTAAGTGCTATAGTAATCCTAGTAGATCAATCAACCTTATATACGTTTACTAGAATTAATGTTTTTGATAAAGAAAGAAAGCAATATAAGACTATCTCATCTTATATTCCTATGCTAAAATCGTTATCTAAATCACCTTCTAAATCGCCTCATTTTGCTAAATCGCCTATTTTTATAGGCGATTCGCTTATCGAACTACTCAAGGTAAGCGTTTAGCTACTAGTAAGCGTTTTACCGACTAGCGTTTTGCTAAAAGTAAGCATTCTGCTAAAAGTAGGCGTTTCGCTTAATAAATCACCTTAAAATGTAGGCGTTTCGCTTAGCAATATACCCCTAAAATTACCCCTAGAATTACCTCATTTTAGATCAATAGCATTCACATTTGAGGACTGCTACTTATTAGAGCGTTTCTATAGGATTATGCCTAATAGTAGTATAGTAGGAGTCTCTATAGTAGGTGAAGGCTAGTATATTATGCTACTAAAGCTATTCCTAGATCTCGAAATGAATAATGATTTAGTAGGGAAACATACTATCAAGTTTAGTAAAGGTATAGCTATATCGAAAGGCATAGTCTATGTCCTTACCCTAATTAGACTAATTACCTTCTATATATTGCTAACGAATATGCTATTCCTACTCTATATTAGCGATATAGATAAGCTAAAGGTCAAGCTAGATAACCTTGAAAACGTCTTGATTTAAGGCGATTTAAGAGTCCTAGTTATATGAAAATAAAGATATCCTTAGATGCTCTTGAACCAATTAGAGCAGATAGTTATATACTATCACCTGACCGATAGCGAGCTTTAATAACTCTATTGCCGTTTTAGGCACCTATCGATTTAGAGACTTTCTAAGATTCTAAAGCAAGCTAGCTATAACCTAGATACTAAAGCTATTCAGAAGCTAATAGAGTACTATTACTAATATTAGAAGAACTAGAAGGCACCTAGGAGATTTAAGTTCTTACTTTAAGATAACTATAACTTTAATTTTAAGGTTATTATAGATGTACTTTAGATTAATATAAAGCCTATACTATAGGTAGTCGATTTAGCTATAGGCTTTTAGGCTACGAGATTCCTAGATAACATATCTACTAGATGTATATAGGATACGCTAAAGCTATACTAGATCGATTTATATTAAGGACCGCTAGATATAGTAGTTTATAATGTAGGTACTAATTTTATAGCTGCGTAATTTAGATAGCACGCTAGATCTATAGGAATTCAGGTTAAGGAGATCCCTATTAAGGCCTACAACTCGATCGAGAAGGTAGAGAGATACTATATCCCCCTCTGACGAGCTTTTATAATACTCTATAGCAAATTATAGAGGATATTATATTAAGATAATATCCTTTAAATGGCTATAAAGGCTATAAATGACTCAATAGGTCTAGATAGCCTAGTACCTACTCTACTCGTTTTTGGGACATACCTATAAATAGTAGATAACTTACTACTATTACTAAATATTACTATAAGAGCTGAAGCAATTTAGAAGGCTATAAGTAAAGTGTATTAACTATATGTTATATAGCAAGTCGGCAATATACTCGTAATAAGGAATAGCCTAAATACTTCTATAATTCTCTTACTCCTCCTTTAATTAGATATCTATATCTTTCGTGAGGATGAAGGCTAGAAAGGACTATTCAAGTTAATCTCTACAGATAGAGAGATATACGTTATTATACTCTCTAGCAGCCTGATACAATTCTATACTATAGTTGTCAAGGAGTAGTATATAAATAAGTATAGTAATAAGGTTAATAGAGAAGTCGATCTAGATATCTAATAAGTAGTATAAGGAGAAGTCGATCTAGGTATTAAGCATACGCTATAGTCACTGCCTATAAGTACTAATGACGCTATGCTAGCGCTAGAAGACGCGCTAGCAGTAGAGTCCGATAATAAGGCCAGAGAGCTACTTCTAGTATATTAATATTATTAAGATATACTTATCTAAAAGCAAGGCTATAGACGCCTAAAAGGATCGAAGAATAAGCGTTACACGATCCCCGATTTGGATATAGAGATTATATATACTATAGTATAGGAGAATAGCACTAAGATCACATAGACCTTTATAATAGTAAAGGAGAAAAGAGACCTCAAGTTAGCTATTAAGCTGAGGCAATAAGGCCTTATTACTATCCCTAAGAAGCTATTTAAGGCTTTACAAGTAATAGAATTCGACGGTCTACTAGGCTAAGGAGTCTTCCACTTTATTATCTATGACCCTAAAGTATATAGATATATATATATCTTCAAGGCACGTATAGTAGATAAAGTCAAGGGGAAAGCTATAGATAAGCTATATAAGAAATCGAGACTTATGATTATAGGATATAGCAATCGCGGAAAAGAGTTTATTTTAACGCAATTGCCTACGATCTAGCGAGCTAGCTAGTATGTACTAGTAGCGCTTACCCCCTTACTAATGCTACTAGGATTTTTGCTATAGCTATGAGATATTACTTAGGCATATACTTAATCTAAGTTAGACCTAATCAGAAGCATTTTAGCGTACTTACTACCGCAATTCAAATATTTATACCCTGATAGTATAATTATAATAGTAATCAAACTACTCTATAGTATTATAGAGGCAGGAACCTATTAGTTTATGACATATAATCGCTACTATAAAGAGAAACTTATAATAAGATCCTTAACCTACGACCCCTACTTCCTTATTACTAAGGGTAGCTATAGAGTAGGAATCGTTAGAATATAGATAGATAATACTCTTATCCTCTATGATAAGCAGTTCGCTAAGCTTAAGGATAAGGAACTAGCAAAAGCCAAATTGAGGGCAAAGCTGAAAGAGAAGCTAGTAGAAGGTACCCCTTTAATCTTTAATAGCTATATCTTGATATAGAAAGGAAGTAATCTTCTACTCTAGCAAAAGGAGCAAAGGAAGAAGCTTGAGACTATTAACGTGAAGGCTAGCGACTACAAGTAGGCCTATATATAATAGCGCGCTTAAGGCGCGTATATTGTATTGATCTACTAGCTAGAGGCATCATTCGATCTATCAGTTATAGTATAATACTAAGACCTAGATAAGATCGAGATAATAGTACTTAATAAGTGCCTTAAGTAGTAGAAGTCAAACCTTGAGAGAGGCTTATACTATATCCCCCTAGACCTCTTGATAGCTAGGTTGTTTATCTTTATTAATAGATTGCTAGCAAATAATAAAGATTTAAGTTCTTAGTTAGGGTATATTATCATACTAGCAAATGAGGATATAAATAAAGTAGAGAGCAAGTTTACTATTAGAGGTAATATCATATACTAGAGCTTGATAAAGAGTAAGAGAGTTATAAGAAGTAGCCTTGTATTAGAGATCTATAGTATAGTCGCTAGTATTAATATAGGAATTATAATTAGCATAATGCTCAAGTGTATTACTAAGGAATTAGGACTACCCCTAATCGAGATAGTCGTCTATATAGACTCGTACTCCCTCTACGAATGCCTCGTCAAGCTCGGCACTACTAAGGAGAAGCATCTTATAATCGATATTATAAGCCTAAGAGAGTCATATGAAGAACAAGAGCTATATGAGATCTAATAGATCAACGGTAAGGACAATCTATTAGACGTAATAACGAAGACGAATCTAAACCGATTATTAGAGACTCTAATCAACGGGAATACACTTATAGTATAAGTAGAAGGCTAGGTAAAGAGAGATAGATCAAGAGTATTAATAGAACCGTAACGCTAACCGTATTAAGCGTTCTATAAGCGTTTTTGTAAGCGTTTTGATATATGATTCTAAGCGACCTAAGAGCATATCCCTTATCAGTTTCTTATTAGTTACTAAGATCCTTCCTTATACTCTAATTAGCCGAATCGATCTTTAACTGTATTCTAAACTACATCTTCCCTACTGTTTTTCCCTACATTCTTTTGAGCCGCACTTTATTATAGTATGTACTGCGATAAATCTTTCATATGTTTTAGGCCTATATTATAGAGGCAATAGTAGGTGTAAGGGACTGTATAGGAGGAGAGAGATAATGATAGGGTTACCCTAATCCTAATATAGTAATACTAACGACAAAAGAGAAGTTGCTAGTATCGGGATATAGGGTATTAGAGGTATTATAGGTCATATAATCGAGTCACATAACATTGTGTAGCTTAGTTAGCAAAGAGTGCATATCTTCTTCGCTCCTATAACCTCTACTTAGAATGCTAAGTAATATCAACTAGAACACCGAATCAGTCTTACTATGTAGTAATAAGTAATCAATTATCTAATACCTATGATACTAATATAATCTATCTCGAGTACTTATAATAGGTTGATATTGCTGATTTAGGAAGAAACTTTATTTAAGAAGATTTTAATAAAGATATTCAAGCTACTACTATACTTTTAATTCTATCTATATAATAGATATTTGTATTTTTATATTATTTCAAGCTTGAAGTCGGATAGTTACCCGAGTATAAATAAAGAAATTCGAGTTTTATAAGTACTTAGGAATCTGGTTAATACTTGACTATTATATCTAATACGTCTCCTCTATCTATAAACTCTAAAACTTATTCTTTTTATTAGTTTCTTAAAGTCGAAGGCCTTCTAGGCTCTTTTATCTATATTAGCATATTGCTTAAAAAGAAGGCTATAAACGTCGAAGGCTCGGCCGGCATTTATTGCACTTTAAGGCTTAGAGGCTCTTATGCTAATAATCCTAAGATGTGTTTGCTATCTTGTTTAGAGGGTAGACTAGGATAGGCGGCTAGATGTTAGTTCAGCTATACCTACTATGTAGTCTTTAAAATGCCTAAACAGGTTTAGGGCTTTGAAAAACCTGCCTAGGTAGGTTTCCTTATTTATCCTCTTTGAATTACCTAGTTCTATTTACATACAGTCGTACATATTTATACTTGGAAGTAAGACCTGCTCAAATTCTCCTTCCTATTTATCGTCCAGCATGATAACAACCTTTGGCCGTCTCACATCGTCAAAAATGGCAAAATTGGGCGTCGGCTCCCTTTTAAATCCATAATCCCAATTGAGTTCTACCTTTTCTTTCTCTAAAGACAAATCCAAAGCCTCGTTTCTTGTATGCAAAGCCGGATCGGAACCTTGTACTTTAGGGAGCTCTGATAAACGGATCTTGTTCGTCTCTCTGACCTTCTTATATTGCTGCTTTGCTTCAAATTCGGGTAGGAGCGGCTTTGAGGCATCGCCTTCTTCATGAGCTTCCAGTCGATACAAGTTTGTCTCACCGTAGTTGGGGCCTTGGACGGCGCCGATAGCAGGATCTGGATGTAGTCTTAATCGTCCCCCTATCAAAAAGTCTAGCGCTTGTTCTTGTGCAGAGCTTTCGAGGCCGAGTCGTTCTATTGTATAGCTTTCGCCTCCAGATTGCAAAGGAGGAGGTGGTTCTGGATGAGGTGGTTCTGGATGAGGTATTATAACTTTCGGCCGCTTTGCAAATGCTTTTCGGAGTGTGCGAGATCCAGAAACAGGGCTAAAAGTAGGCTTTTCGTCTATTTTGGACGATTCTTCGTCCTCTTCATCGAGCTCGCTATCATCGTAGGCTAACAGATGAACTTTGCCTGTTGCATCCCCAATCAATAGCTTAGAAAAGTCTCGCGAAAAAGCACCGACACTAATGCCTCCAGAGACCTCTAGTACATGCCGCACTAACGCGTTTCCTGGAGCTTCGTGGATATTCCAGGCTTTAAGCCTGCCATCTGATGATCCTGTATAAAAGCGTTGGGAGGACCGACCCCAAGCAGCAAACTTCACTCCTTCGTCAGCGATCTCGCGAGGCAGGTCCGGCAACGGGTTGTCAAGCGAATCTGATAATGCGGTTAGTATAAATTCCTAAAGTGTGAAGCTTCTTGAACTCACCACCGTGATTCAGAACGTGTATTGGTCGTTCGGTATGATTTGCTGTATCCCAAACATAGGTATTGCCATCAGTGCAACTGGCAGTAACCCACGAATCAATGTTGCTGTTAGGCCTTAAATGTATTAGTTGATCCCTATAGAAAAGGAAGGAAGCATAGAACTTACATCATAGTCAACTCATTTATGTCTAGTGCAGGACAATCTAAGGTCTTGAGATGGAAAAAGGGTGCCAGCCCCTTTCGAGCAAAGAGCCTAACTTGTGTTCGGGTGTCCGATTCAAAATGGCCCGTTGGAGACGTTGCAGCAATAAAAAATGGTTGCGAGGGATGCCACATCACCTCAAACACATTCTGCGAATGTGCAGAAGATATCGCAACCCTTGACATATCCGAGACATCCCAAATACATAACTCGCCTGTGTTCCTCTTCTCCTCAGGGATATCAACATCATGCCCGTTTATACTTCGCGGTGAGTATCCCACAAGCAAGTAGTTGGCCACAATAGGGGCTTTTCCCCATTGCATAGTCGCTGGAAAATAGGCCCAGCTGTCTCTTCTCCGTAGTTCTTGGGCCTGTTCTCGAGCTCTCTCGCCACTATAAGTATCGTAGGGCGAATGGGATACGTCCATTTCATCAACGTTATAGACCCGGATTGCATCTTCGCACACATCAGCCGCAGTCGCAACACGGTCGTGGTGTTCACTAGTGACGACAAAATTGACGTTACTTTGATGCTCCCAGGTTCCTCGCAGATCTAAAAACGAACCATTCTCTGAGACAGACCATACCTTTACAGTCTTGTCAAAGCTGGCCGTAAATGTAAAGCCATTCGCCTCATTGTGAGAGGAAGATACAACAGATGTATATAGCCACGGGTCTTGGGTCCGCCGCATTGATTCTAAAGCATTCTCGGCATTCTCTGCGGGCCCTATCAGAGGCCGGACAATTCGATGGTCTGGAATTGCTTTGAGTGTATCGAAAGATAATGATCCGACCCCAAGGTTCCCTGGTTTATTGTATTGCATATTGTGCGGGTCGGAATGGGCAACGGCACCACATATAAACGTGTCTTGACCAGTCCAACTGATCGCAGCGATGTCCCCACAGCAATCGGTCCATTCAGTTATACGAGTGAGACTGTCTTCGAGATAGCTCATTGCTTTCTCTTTAAATGATCCCTCTCCAGCATTGAAATTCGGAGGGGCGAGTCCTAGGAATTCGCGGGAACTAAGCTGCGATATGATGGAGGGCTGAAGCCGGCTGATAGGTTGCAGGGCTTTGGGTTCAACCCACTGGCCAGTCGTAATGAAGCCTTCGGCAGCATCTTTTAAAAATGCTTTTACAGCAGCTTGCTCACGAGACCGCAACAGTTGTCGGCCTAAGCCTGGTCCGGGTGCCGTCAATTTTTGCTGTAAAGCCTCTTGTATTCGAGTGATTGCCCCCTTCTGACCTGCCATCAAAGAGATCACCTTGTCCGCAGGCCTAGGCTCTAGGATAGGTCTTCTTCTGGTGACAGACTCGATTATGGTGCATAAGTACTGGATCTCTTCAAAAGAGAAATCGACATGTTGAGGATCTGGATGCCGGTTGTAGCAATCCGCGAGACGATTGTAGGGACGTGAGGCAGATGGTCCAGCGTATGTAATTCCAGCACTTTCTCGGCCCTCAGCCTTGAGGCGTTTGGTAGAATTACTGCTATCTTTGGTCTGAGCAGGCGTTGCTGATCTAATTAACACCACTGGTTTTCTGTTCGAGCGCCTTCCTGTCGCTAGCTGGGGTGTGGTGTGTCGAGTCTGTCGGCGACTAGAGCCAGGAGTCCGCAAAGTCTTGCTATTTATCAAAGTCTGCTTTGGTAGTATAGGAGGCTTTTCAAATATGTCGTCAGCAGCTTCCGAACCAGTGGAATTGCTCCTAGTAGAGTTCTGCCGCGTACGTTGATTAGAAAATTGAAAGATCGCGTGGCAGCCGAGGTATTATACTAACCATGGAAATCTCTCTCGCATATTGATCCACCATAATCTTTGCTCGAACTGCGAGATCATTCTCGTATGCCATACCCAGCTTCAAACCATTGGCTACGAAGTTTCGTATGAAATGAGGGTCTTTTACAAGGAATCCTGCTGTCTAAATAAAGTAAGCATATATAAGCTGACCAGTCAAGAGAAAGAATACGTTGTTACCTTTTCGCCAACCTCCGCTCTTTCTTCTTCTGAAAGCTTCTGTTTGCATTGTGCAACTGCTACTTTGATATGCGGAAAGACTTGCTTCTTAAGCACAAGGTTGATTTGAAACTCGTTATCTTGAGCAACTTGCCCTGCAGTGTGTACACCGTCACGAGAACCAGCATTTTGCATTGGCCTGTTGCTCTGTCCAGATGACACTCCTCCATGGGTCTTGCGCCTCTTCGCGGGATTCTCAGCGCTTACTGCGACACTCCGATTCGCGTTTCCCGTAGACAGTTTGCGCCTTCCTGACGAAAGAGCCTCTCTAGTATGTGCCCCTGATAAGCTCGTTGTTGCAGCAGGAAAGCGCGAGGGGGCTCTCGCATTGGCGCTGTCGGCGGAATACGGCCCAGGCAATCCATCGTGCGAAGCAGGGAGAGCGTCGAGCATTTGCGCCATCTGTAATGCCTGGTCGCTGGCATCGTCGTCGCTCAAGGTGAGGTCAATAACATCCGGGTCCGAAATGTATCTATGGCTTGTCAGTATTATAAAATAGTAGCGCGAAGTCGCGCGTTCACTTACGCGCGTGAAGTTGCCATGACATAGGGAAGAGAGAGCCAGCGCAATCAGAGCTAATGGGTGTTTGCATTCTCAAATAAGCAGGAGGAGGCTGAAATATGAGTTTGCAATGTGTGGCACATCATTCATGTGTTCATCATGGATGTAATGGAGCGGCATGTTGTCGTGGGGTGCGATGCAGTGCTGATACTACTGTACGGAACAATTGAATTGGAAGCGCGAGCACGGACCACAATTCAACCTTTCAGCCTTGCCTTGTACCATTTGGGAGCACAAGGCTGAGTGTTTCCAAAAAGCACTTCTCCTCGAAAAGCCTCCAATTATCAACAACCTCTCAGTTTTCGGGATCTAGATACCGAGTCACGTTTATACGGCATTTGCTTTGACTCGGAAGAAGTTGCAGCAGATGCGGAGGTACACTCTGCTGTATTAAACTGAACTGCAATAGACGTACTGTACTACTTTCTGAGGATTTACTTGATTGACATAGACCAGCTGAGCTAGGTTTCTTCTGGCTATTTTCACACCTGTTAATCAAGCCAATGTGAGGAATCTCTTATTGCAATGGCCTCCGAACCACCTATAGTCTAATTTTGAAAGTCACCTCCAAAACTTATGATAGTTATGCTCGCGCTTGCTCTCTAAGCAACCCGTCATTGGTTATATATCATTTTTGGGGATTGCAGTTTGTAACGGTGCAAAGCAAGCTCATCCCATTGCTTCCCTCTAAACTGGCACCTCAACATCCTTACTGGTGTCTAATTCCTCGTGTCTGCGTAGATCCATGGGGCGATCGAGAAGAGGGATAACATAAGGATCAAATGTCTGCCAGTATGGATTTTCAAGGTGGTATTTCTGGCTCTGAATGTGCAAGCCAAGTTAGCGATGGAAACGTGGAAATGTGGAACTGAAGGAGTCACGCGGGGCACTGCAAGAAGGCGGAAATCATACACTCTCATTTTCAAACCGTTCTACGATTGTGAACGCTCTAGGATCATGGACATCTTGCATGACCAACCATTCAATTGTCTCTTTATCATTTCGGTAGATCCGGGAAGCTTCGACAAGCTTTGCCTTGAGTCGAACGATGGAGTCCGGCTTGTCGTTGGCATAAACTTGAAGTTTGTTAACAGTGTCTGCCTGCCTGTGCTTGTGCTGTAGGAGCGAAGCTCGACTTACGGTGGACTGAAAGTGTGTAGACCATATTGGATTTCTTAAAATGGTAGCGATAGGGATAGGGATTGTAGCTGTGAAAGAAACAGAGTCGAACAAGAATTGCCTTCACTTTGAGTCGAAAGCTTTGCAAAGGACCGACTGCGGTCGGTGGTGGGGTCGGCGGGGCTTTGAATCAGGTGTTGACCGAGTAAAAGGTGATCGCGAGCTAATCGCACCTCCCTTCAACATCAAGATCAAGTCACCACTGTATCGTCCCTCTACAATAATGATGGCAAATAGACTTCCTTAAAGATTTCTTTGCCAACCACACTGAGACTTTCTCGTCAGTCCTTGACCTGGACTCTGAATAACCCACAGCATCAATATGGATGGTCAAATACGTGATATTCCTGGTTATTACTATGGTAAATTGTGTAGAAACGGTCATGTGCTTGTTCAGCTTGCTAATACTGTGAATATAGACAAAGAGAAAAAGAAGTATTTTAAGATAGAAACCAAGAGTCCCGCTGGCTCGGCATACTCATCACAGGATGTCAAGAGGAGGAAGACAGTTGATGATGATAAGGAGAGAAGAGCAAAGCAGGCCATACGTGAAAGAGGTCGAATTTGCCGGTCCAAGATCTTGGAAACATCGCTCGCAGGTCAAATCCTCTCACGGGAGCTGGGACAACGTAACGGTCTCGATGCCGCCCAGCTATTGTCCGACGGCCTTGTTCCTCAGGGCCGGCTACCCGCCCTTCTGGGTCCAAATTGCAATCCTCTGTTTACCTTATTTCACCGGACAGATATAGGCCCCTCCTTGGTGGACATCAGATTGGGTACATATCTTGTGTTCTCGTTCTCTGGATCACTATACTAATGACCGACTTTAATAGCCCGTGGGGACGTACTAACTGCCTTTCGCATGAATGTGGACAAAAGCGATCGGTCTAATAATCACGGGAGCATCGAGATCTGCCACGGTGCCCCCCTTACCGCAGAAAGCATCTACTCTTCACAAGCAACCCGATTTATGCAACCTTTCGGAAACGGTGGGCGTGCCACCTCACTCAATATGAATGAGCCCTGCAAAAGTGTTGCAATGACATGGCTCTCCGGCTCCACCAACTCTGGGATTGCAATAATGAATAACCAAAGGCCGCTTGATTCAGAACATGGTAAGTGAGTTCCACCCTTCTTGAGAAGCAACTGCCAATGCGGCTCCATCCAAGAATCCCCCATCCAAAGTGGCCGGTTGAGGACTCGCTTTCTCTATGCCATTACCAACCAGAATGCAGCAGTACTGACCACCTTTAGCGGACGAGGAATCTTTAGAATATGGCAGCATCGTCTTTGGACCTGGAGTAGACAGAGGTCCAGAGCCAAATATCTTCTCATCAACGCCCGCGCCTCCAAATTCTCCCTACCTGTTCGCATTCGGGTCTAATTATGGAATACTCGGACTTCGAAAGTCAGACTTTAGTCTGAGCTGGTTCAAGTCAGACTTCTATCCTCGAGGAGAAAACCCTAGCGATGTTTTCGCCTTGGAGTTTTTAGCAGATAATCACAATATTGTACTCTCAGGCGGTCGAAACGGGATCCTTAACATTGCTGATCTCCGTGTCCCCAATACCAGCTTTGAGGATGTCATTACTCATCCAAGCTGTATAAATCACATCCGTCAGCTTGATAACCATAGAATTATAGTGGCCGGTCTTAACTCTCATCTCTGCCAATACGACTTACGATTCCGAAAGCTCACAAGCACAGTGCCTTCAAGCCTCTCGAGACCCAAGAAGCATAGCTCCATACCAAAAGCCCGAAGACGTGATACCTCTTTCAAAAACCAAACAACTACCCGGTCTATTCTGCAGTACCCCGGCTTCAAAAATGACTCTACCATCAATACGGGTTTTGATATCGACTTAGAAACAGGAACTGTTGCGGCCGCGCAGGAATGGGATTCTGTCAACCCACCCATTCAACTATTCTCACTACATGGCGGGCATACAGGTAAGCGTCTGATGTAACCAGGAGCTGCTTTAAACGAGTGTGCCTAACTTTGCGGCCCTACATAGTCACTCCTCGTATACAAATGCCGCCAGATTTTGTCGTCAATAACCCTGTGAGGTGTTTGAAATTCTGTAGGGATACCGAGGGTAGGATGAAGAGCCTTTACGTGGGCGGATCGTCACACTTAATCCAGCGATTTGCCTGGGTTGGCGCGGAATAGGCGGGATCAGACCTTTCATCCGGAATGAGTTATCACGATACAGATCCTGATTCCTGGGGTTATGCCCAACTTTGCTGGATCACCAGGACGTGCCAGGAAGGTGACACGTACCCGGAAACCCTTACTTTCCCTAATTCCTTCCATTGTTTCATGCCACCATCTGGAACAACACAACTCCTAAGCGCTCATGAGATGGCTCAGCGATGAATGGTGTATACCAGCTGGGAAAATCTCAGATCTGGAACAACAGTCAAGTCTTACACAGAAAGCTGGGGGTAATGTCAAGGGATATTTCAGCCCTGCCGAGCAGGCTTTAGTAGGGATCCAAGGATGATACGGCTTCGATGAATTTGCTTGATGCCTCCTTGATGAAGAGTCAACAGAAACGGAACCAAAAAGATAGGGAGGCCTTCACAAGAAATATGGCCCTGTCAAAGGGCAAATCCAGAATTTCCAGAATGACCATGCACCTCGCAGCGATATATTTGTCCATGTCCATTAGGATTATTACGCACTCTAATTAGAAGAAAATCCACCAGCTAGTAAGACTATCCATCAATAAAAGGAGCAAGCTCCTCCGTATCCTACAACATATCCTCCATCCACGCTTCGAGTACTGTACCATTGAAATTGACGATGTATCCAAGTGTACAAGATGACAACCCTAGATTGTCCTCCGAGGCCTCAACAACACCCGCGACTCCAAAACCCAAATTTCTAGACCTCCTCCGCGAAACAATAAGTGGCTATGTGATAGATTTGAGGGCCAATCGAAGCTTCGCAAGTTCGATGATAAGGACATGATGATATTACTGTAGTGTCGTGAGAGATTAAATAGATGGCAAGCAAACCCTAGAAAGACTGAGTACCCTTTTTGTCGACAATGTTTGATGTCAGGAGTCCTGCTTCTCCTACCTTACCTGACGCTGCAATTCAACAAGCCTTTTACATATATAACATAAGCATTCTGCTCACAGGGAGTATCCGCTCGCCGAAGTCACATCATCCCGAATGCAGAATTTGTATATATCAACATGGTATCATTTTGTACGCCAGGGCTATGCTCCCCTTTAATCTAAAAACCAACTCCACGCAAATGCCGTATCCTATACACATTATTCATACCAATTCGTGCCTTGTCTCACTTAGGATGTGGAAACTCATCCTCCAACTTAAGTCTCACGAGCACATTCATACTCAGCAACTCCTGCACCAACAACTTGGCCGCATATGGCATCGTCATCCTCGTCACACCCCTCGTGCTCTTACACGTCTGGCACCACCCCTGATACCCCATCAAGCCACAGGTCTCACAGATATCGACCTGATGCGCGTCACTGCTCAGCATGAGCCGCTCCAACAATAACTGAGAAGCACCATAAGCGATCAAACAATCACGTTCCATCTCTCCTAATCTCAGCCCTCCGTCGCGCGAACGACCTTCCGTAGGCTGCCGCGTGAGGATGGCAAGGGGACCCCGGGAGCGCGAATGCATCTTATCTTGCACCATGTGCTTGAGTTTCTGGTAATAAATCGGGCCGAAGAATATATAAGCCGGCAGCGATTCGCCTGTGATTCCAGAAGTGACGAAGTCCTTGCCAGAGTAACTGAACCCATGGTTCACGAGTATCTCACCCATATCGTCGACTTTGCTGCCTCCGAACGCAGTTCCGTATTCCAGCGTCCCGTTCAGAACGCCGGCTTTGCCAGACAGCAGCTCCAGCATCTTGCCGACTGTCATACGCGAGGGGAAACCGTGAGGGTTCATGATTATATCGGGGGTTACGCCGGAGTCGGCGAAGGGCATGTCTTCTTGGTTAACGATGATACCTACTACGCCCTTCTGTCCGTGGCGAGACGAGAATTTGTCGCCGAGTTCAGGGCGACGGGTCTGCCGGGTCTGGACCTTGACGACCATGGTCTCGTTTTCGGTTTGCGAGACCATGATTTTGTCGATGTAGCTGAAGTCGTGAAGCTTGTAGGTCATGGGCGCGGGCTTGAAATCGTTTGATCCGAAGTCTGAGCCGATGCCCGTGGACATGGTGTTTGCGGGGGTCTCTTTGTTAAGGAAAACTTGGCCGGAGACGATCTTCTCGCCGACGTGGGCCATGCCTTCGTGGGTTAGGACTGCGTGCTTTTTGGAGGGGAGGCCTTTATTCTTGTCGTCTGGCATAGGAGGGACTATTCGGTCTGAAGACTTATTGGCGTATTTGCGAACTTGTGTTGCATATTTACGGAAGACCTGACATCGTCCAAAACCACGGTCACAGGAAGCTTTGTTTAGTACTAAAGCATCCTCGATATCATATCCTGAGTATGACATGACCGCGACCGTTGCATTTTGACCAGCGGGGAGCTTGTCATAATGGATCAACTCGATAGTCCTGGTCTTGACCATTGGCTGTTGTGGGTAAACCATAAGGTACAGCAGAGTGTCGATGCGTGAGAGCTGGTTATATGCGATTACACCAATAGCTTGCTTACCCATAGCACATTGGTATGTATTTCTTGGGGATTGGTTGTGGTGAGGGTATGGAATGAGTCCAGCCACTGCACCTAGAATCGTGAAAGGTTCGATTTCAAGATGTGTCGTCGATGGGTTGATTTCTTTCTCGTAGAGCGCGATGTTTGAGTCGTTTTCTTCATTGACATCTACATATTCAACGATACCTCGGTGCAAAAAATCGTCGAAGTTCATCAGGCCTCTTCGTAAAGCCTCGAGAGATCGCTTGGTGACCTTTGATTTTCCGTTGTCGACAACGATAAGGGGTCGACAGATTCGTCCCTCATCCGTTGCGATGTGAACAGAATTCGTGTGGTGATTAATGAAAATACTGACGAATTCAGAAACTCTACCCATACGGCGATATTTCCGGAAAGTATTTAGGAAATCCTTGGGCTGTCTTGTAAGCGCAAGAGGGGTACCGTTGACGAATACAACGTAGGCCCCTGCCTCATAGATTTCCTTCCCACTCATAGAGATAATGTCTTCCACACCCAGAGTTGAAACTAGCTTTTTGACAGGCTCCTCGTCGTCGTTTGTTGTGATGTGGGTCATGAGAGCTAAGTTCTTCACAAGACCGCAAGCCTCGCCTTCAGGGGTATCAGAAGGGCAAAGCATGCCGAATTGTGATGGTTGCAAAGCTCTGGGGCCACTGACTTTCCTAGTCTTCTCAAACTGACTGCTGATTCGGGTCATCATTCCCAGAGCACTGATGTAACTCAATCTGCTGAGAACATGCGTAACCCCAGCTCGCTCCATCTTGAATCGTTTGACACTCCAGTTCCCGGTCGAAATGGCACGGTTCATGCCGAGTGTAATGTAATTCCCGTGAGACTGCATATGGTTGAAGGCATCGAATTCCATTGCTCGATTTTGCTTCTTCAAGACCTTGTCGATATTGATTTTCAAGTCAACGTTGAATTTCTTGAATAAATCTTCAAAAAGCAAGGATAAAAGCTGGCCAGCAAGTTCGAGTCTTTTATTACCGACATAATCGCGATCGTCCACCAGGCTAGGGTCGTGCATTGCCATGAGAACTCTTCGGACCATGAAGCATACGTAAAGTGCTTTGGGTCTGAAATCCAACCCAACCACAGGCACATGCGTGATGATGATATTAGCAAGAGCTTCAAGGCCATCACTGATGTGATTTCGGCGTTGTGGTGCACCCTGTGTTTTGTTTCTCCCGCCCATTTTGACCTTGGATCCAATATGGTCAAGAGCTTGCTGCTGCGAGAAGATCTTCAATCTAGAAGCCTCCTCAAAGTTCACGGCAAAATCGTCCTGGTATGTGCTGTCTGTACCGGCCACCAAAAGCAGCATTTCGTGATCTGACTGAATGCCCATTGCTTTTAGCACGATCACAATGGGAACCGCCTCCGTGAGAATGTTATGTTGTAGATATATTCGCTCCTTCTTCAGCATGACGTAACTCTTGGACTTTCTCTCATGTGTAGAACTAGAAGAAATTAGATTGGATCAAATGCAGTCGTAAAGGGTCTTGACCTGGTGACAGATGCGGAAACCATGCCCTTCTTGGGATCAGCTTCAACGATGACTCTGTTCTTGCTCAACTGCTCTTGAACCAGAATGACCTTCTCCGTGCCATTGACAATAAAGTAGCCTCCTGGATCAAGGGCACATTCATTCATATGCGCCATTTCATCATCATTCTTGCCAGATAGCCGGCACTTTGAGCTTCGAAGCATAATTGGCATTCTTCCAATCGCAATATTCTTCCTCCCAACGATGACCTTCCCCCGCATGTATCTTATATCAACTCGAATTGGTGCAGCATAGGTCATGTCCCGGAGACGGCATTCGTTGGGAGTGATCTCGTTCTGAGGTCGGCGGTCGTCATAGTCCAGACGTTCAGGCTCGCCCACTCTAATACCAGTGTACCTGAGACCAAAGTAAGTTTAAGAATATTGTGGGATCTTGATGGGAACACGGACTCGAGAAAGAATGATGCATCGACATCGCTAGTGACTTTCTTATTTGCCCGGACGATCTCCTGAATTTCCTGCTCGATAAAGAAGTTGAACGAGTCAATGTGTTGCTTGACTAAGCCTTTGACCTTCAAGAACGCAGGCAATAGATTCCACTTGTCCTATCCAGACATCAGCATACTCCCATGATATATGTATGGATATACGCGCACCTCGGCCGTATTAATAGGATCTGTCAAGCTCTTTCCGCCGTAGAAAGGTTCGAGTAATGCGGAAAAAGACTATATGGACGAGGTCAGAACGGATCTAGGGCTCGCAGATCTAGCAACATACATCATCCCCCTTGTGTGTATCAGGTTCGTTCTTTGCGGCAGCTTTCGTGGTTCGCGTACGCTTTCGTTTGGTATTGTCTGTGCCAGCATCTTGTGCAGCAGCTTCGGTCTCTCCTTTCTATACGCATGATTAGAAATAGGTTTGCAAGAGATAACTCGACACTCATACGTTGTCTGCAGACGCTGGTTTTGAAGCCGAAACCTCAACGGGCCCGGTAGCTGGTGCTTTCTTTTTGGGTGGCATTGTGGTGTTGCGTCGTTGCTGTTAGCAAAAGCCCATCGAATGAATGACTGATCTGTTTTGATATGCTCAGAAAAATTACAAGTACAATTCGTACCCCACCAAGAGGCTATCAGTACGCAACTCCGTTCCGTATCGCAAGCTCGAACAACGGATTAAAGAGACGCCGCTCCATGGACCCCTAAGCTAAAAAGCGGCCGTCTCGTCCGATTTCTACACCGCTTCTCTGAATTCAACTCACTCTCACCTGCTTGTCCTTGTCCTGTAAGTTTGAGCAACCAGAGAAATTTTGATTTTTGCTACTTGTATAGTACACTTCACTCACTCATTATCTCTCAGTATCATGGACATAGTACTGAGTATTACCTGGCTGTTCTTTTTGTTGTGTACAGTACTGGTATCAGGCAAAAGTGGAAGATACCCCTCCCCCTCATGCTCTGGGTGTGAGATCTTCAACCCCCTCTCAGCCCACCTTGAGCTTTTGCCCCCCTTTGCCACGTAAAACCCAGATTCCCACGGGTTTGAGTGGAAGAGAAACATGCCGATCCCGCCCTGGCCTAGAACTACTTTGTAATTGCCAGACTTGTACAGTAGTTCGCCATGCTATAGGTTACTACTACCGTACCGTACCGCCGTACCGTGCTTGATACAGTTGGGAATCTCAAGGGCAAGAGAGCTCATAAGCCCTCTCTTACCGCTTAATGGGCATTGTTACTGCCAAACGTAAATGTTTCAGGCTGAAGGACAGCCTACAAACCCAATAAGAAATTGCAATGGCTGTGGTTGATTGACGGAAGCTCTCACTCTGGTGGTGCACAAAGTGGTGGAGGGAAATCCTTTGGAGTCTTGAAAGTCCTGATGATTCTCAAAAAGGGCATTTCTAATAACTACCTAATCCCACCTAATATGCTCCTTGCCCGACTCGTGCTCTGGAAGTCGATTAGTGAAAAATACACGCAAGCAAGCAGAGAAACGACTACTCATTTCTAAGCAGTGTTCGCAAGATGCGTCCAATTGGGCAGACCTTACCCTGCCCTGCGCCTAAATTCCTTGCAGGCCAGGCCTGGGCAGCATGCACTGACAGCTCCCTACTGTACTGGACAGTACCCAAGCCAAGTTCCAACCAACTCGATGCCACCGCCTCGCATTCTGTCTTCCTCTGCCTCCCTCCCTCTGCAACTTGTACCAGTAATGTATTGTATCCCTAGACGTTACTATTTTCCCAATCGTCAGTGCTGTCCCATGTTGATTGTTGGTGAGATAAATACGAGTAAGGTAGGTCTACTCCAGGTACTCACTAGTTTTACCGCACCAAGCGACTAGATGAAAGCGTAGCGACACAGGGGTCGACGACAGTCTTCAAGCTCCTCCACAAGACTCTCCTTGGTATCGATACTACAATTCTTTGCACGGCGCCTGGTCTTCAGGACGCACGCATAACCCTCTTTTGGATATTCCTGTTTCTCGTTTCTCAGGTAAATATCTACCCATTCTCCTGCTTTGCTCGACCGGTACGAGTTGGGCGGTAGTGATCTCGCTGGCCGTTGGGATTGCACCTTCGAGAAACCCCGCGCGTACGTGCTGAATGCGTTCTGACCCTTTCAAGTGTTGTTATTAGTATACAAACATGGCCTATTCCAATAGTACAAGCGACAGAATGGACGAGTTGCGCTTTCGCAGCCAGCAATCCCTCGATTCAATCAATGGTCTTGTCTCTCCTCCACGAACCAGCCGAGTACCTCAATCCCAACCTCTCCATACTCAAGACGGCCGGGGCGGTCTGATGAGGAGATTCACTACCGACTCCAGTAGAGTACCAACAATTGGATCTCTGCTCACCCAGCGCGGTGTGCCAGAGCAGGCTGTGGAATATGGTCCCTCGGTATGTAATCTTCATCGCACACAATTTCCTGCCAATTTTCCTGGACCTGCAACAACACCAGTACTCGCAGTCCACCTTAGAATCCTGTACTATACATTTGCTGATCACAACTTTAGACTTACCACAAAGTGCAACTTGTAAGCTACTACTTTCTTCGAGCTTTGCAAAATTCAAGAGCCCTCACCTTCCCTTGTTTTCACCCTATGAAACGGTCCCCCACTTCGATCTACCCCCACCACACACAAGTACATTCAGATTTTGCTAACTCCTCACAGTTAGAGAAGAAGAAGCTCGAGTACGAGCGACTACGGGAGCAGAAAAGACGATTTGAGGCCGAGATGCAACTTCTGGATCTGCAGCAACGCCGCGAAGAACAAGAGCTTGCTCAGATGCAGGAGGACATTGGTCGAACCAACAATAAGAATACCGGCCATCAATCCGAACCAACTACTCCACCCGAGTATCGCGAAACTTCTTCGGGATTTCCTTCAGTATTCTCTCGACCAAATCGATACTCTACCTCAAGCCTGACCTCTCCGCCAGGTCTCTACAATCGCCCAGGGCGATCTGGTTCCCAGCTCACTTCCCCACAATCTGGCATACTCCAATCTCGAATGATGGATGATAAACTCCCGTCCAAATCAGTTCCAGGATCCAGACGCAATAGTGACGAAGACGAGAAGGAGGAAGCTGTTCGACAGGATCCGACAAGTCACCGAGCAACGAATGCGTAAGTGCTGGCTTTTCAATTATTGTAGTACCTGTCTTCTTGCGATTGTGCTTCTCAACTTTGCCCATCTATGGTCATGTGCGCCATCTTGAAGCATATATCTTTGCTTTTCCGCTCAGCTTCGAACGCTAGCGTCTCGGCACAACCTACCCATTTGACCTTCAAGCATCTGCTGGGACTCATCATTCCCAACACCCACATCAGCATTCTCTTTTGCCCCGAATTTGTTCTTTGGGTCTCTTGGAGCATACAACTTTAGCAGCACTTTCTTTTCGGGGTTCCAGCTTCACTGTTCTTCAAGAGCCCAATTACTTGATATTGAGGCATTCACTTGAGACCAGGTGGTTGGTCTTAGTGTGTGTTCTTATATCTTCTTCGCTTCCTCCACCTCCACCCTCCATCTCCAACTCCCCAACTTCCCACCTCCAACTTTGTACAACGTTTCCTCCATCCCTCAACGCAACAGCATACATTCTATTCTACTTGCACAACATATTTTGACTCGCAAGGACGATTGATTCTTTGCTCTGGCACTCTCTACCCTATTCATTGTTATCTGGTTCCGCACATTCTATTACCCCCAGCTTCGTCTTCGAATCAAGGACAATCTGTCCTTCGAAAAGCACTGTCAACTTCATTTGACTAATGACCCCATAGTCTTAACAGATATTCGATGCCTGTAACAAAATCACGCAACGGCATACACAATATGTTGTCCGACGACCCCGCCAGTACCACCCGCTTCCTCTTCGGCGAGGAGATGGTGCTTCATCTCCAGACGTCAAGACGTATTTGCAAATGAACGCCACAGACGACAAGTTTCCAATTCTTGTCCGCCGTGATGAATACCCTGGCTTGGTAAGCTCTCTTCAATTCACTTTCGAACCATTCCCTGACCGCTAGATGCAGCTTTCCGCCTCCTCTGCAGCTCTTGATCTGGCTTTGTCTCAATCACCTGGTCCGGACTCAAATGGTTGGGCGGCTCCGTTTGCTTCGCGCGGGCACAGGTCCTCCCAGTCCCAACAGAGCCTTCCAATGAGCAATATTCCAGGCCAGACCAACGGATCTGCTTCGAACTCTCAACCGGAGTCCCCGCTCAGCTCTCGTCAATACCGTCATTCTCTAGACTCGCAGTACTACGATCAAGATAGCACCTCTCCCCAAGTCACCTCGCCACATGCTACACCCAAGCTACAGTCTTCGCAATCTGCAAGTGAGGTTCCTACGATGAGATCAAGCATGAACGGAATGTCGAGCGTCAATACAACGCCAAACTCGCATGCGCAACAGCATCTTCATAACCACAATGCCAGTTTGGGCCGCATTCCGCCCAATGCTATGAACAACCGACTAAGCCGTGAGATGTCTTCGGGGGAGACCGCTACCTTGCGAGACGCCCAAAATGGAGGTTATCAATCTATCAACTCGGCTCTTCAAGCCAGTACCGCTCCATTCAATCCTGCCTTAACTCAGAGCATGTCTCAAGCACAAATGCCAGCGGCAATGACCTCTCCAACTGCGCAACAAGCATATTCTGTTCCTGGCCAGGGCTATTACAATTACAACATGCCGATGATGAGCATGGGCATGCAGAACATGAGCCTTGGTCAGCAGCCCATGTACCCTCCACAGCCCAACCCATATGCTCCTTACGGCAATATGTATCCGCAAACTCAGGCCCGTGGGCATGACAGCCAGGCTCGTGTCATCCAACAGCGTCGTCAAAACGACGGTGAAGGTAAGTGCTTCTCTCTCCGCCTTTGAGTTGATTTCTGACTCGTGTATTAGCAATGAACCGATTTGCCAACTTGGCACTTGATCAGATTGGAGGTGAAATCTATTCTCTGTGCAAGGACCAGCATGGGTGCCGCTACCTACAGAAGAAGCTGGAAGACCGTGACCCTAATCAAGTCCACATGATATGGCTGGAGACCAATCAGCATGTCATTGAGTTGATGACTGATCCTTTCGGAAACTATCTGTGCCAGAAGTTGCTGGAGTACTGTAACGATGACGAGCGCACTGTTCTGATCGAGAACGCCTCCCACGACCTTGTCCGCATTGCTCTAAATCAACATGGAACTCGGGCTTTGCAAAAGATGATCGAATTCATCTCAACCCCTGGCCAGGTCCAGACCATCATCAGTGCTCTCCGATATAGGGTTGTTGAGCTCATTCAAGACCTGAACGGCAACCACGTCATCCAGAAGTGTCTCAACAAGCTTTCGCCAACTGATGCTCAATTCATCTTTGACGCTGTTGGAACCAACTGCATCGATGTGGGCACTCACCGCCATGGTTGCTGCGTCCTTCAACGTTGCATTGATCACGCTTCCGGAGAACAAAAGGCTTGGTTGATTAGACAAATTTCTAACAATGCTTTCCTCCTCGTTCAAGATCCTTTCGGAAACTACGTTGTCCAATATATCCTCGATTTGAACGAACCAATCTTCACAGAGCCCCTTGTTGCAATGTTCTCAGGACGTGTTGGTCAGCTTTCAAAGCAAAAGTTCAGCTCCAATGTTATCGAAAAATGCCTGCGATGTGCTCAGGAGCCATCGAAGGATATGCTGATTGAGGAGATGCTTCAGCCATCGGAGCTTGATCGTCTTCTCCGAGACTCTTTCGCCAACTATGTCATTCAGACTGCCCTTGACTACGCCAATCCTGCAATGAAGGTGCGCTTGATTGAGGCCATCCGTCCTTACCTCCCTGCTATCCGCACAACCCCATACGGTCGCCGCATCCAGGCCAAGATTCAAGGCAATGAGAACCGCAGTGGTCCATCAAGTGGCCAAGCTACCCCGAACGAGCTAGAGCCAACCCAGGCACCAATTCGCCATCAACGTGGCTTGTCGAACGCCTCTGCTGGGAGCTTTGTTAGCCCGGTCGGTGCCTACGCCAATGGTTACACACCGGCAAGTGGTTCTGGCACCACTAATGGCTTCCCTGGAGCAGTGACCCGTCCGGCACCTCAGCCGGGCGGCGCTGGTGGCTTCCCCAGCAGCGAACAGCTTACATCTAACCGCCCAGGTTCCCAGCAAGGTTCCCAGCAACCGTTCCCTTACTCGTATGGCAGAGGAAATGGCCAGACTGGAGCTGAGACTTGGCTTTGAGCTGACCCAACCCTTCGTAACGATGACACGATCTTTACGTTTGTAACGGTACGAACATGAATCTTTTCGGGTCTTGATATGCGCCGGTTTCTCCATAGAACCCATCGTGTGCCCTCATTGGCATACTTCGCTCCTCGACACCTGTTTTCCCTTTACCTTACGATATCACGGCCTCTGTTGTCACATAGCACCCAGGGACTGCACTCATTGCAGACTTCTTCGCCTTCTATCGTCTATTACAGTGCATGCAGCACGGAGAACTTTCAATTCAGCATTTTTACACGCGCCTCCTGTACCATAAAGCTCGTTCTCGGAAGATCGAAGCATGAGACACGACAATCCTTAGCGCAGGTACAATACGAGCGACTGCGCAGCTCGACCTGTACCCGTACCGCATCGGCCACAACATAGAGACCTTCAATTTCCTTGGTCAATTTCTTTCTCTCGGTGTTTTTACCTCTCGGCGTGTTAATTGGTTACTTCCCTTCAAAAATTGCGAGCAGACAGAGATGTTGTGTTCACACAATCTGCGTTCTATTCTACCTTGGTGTAACACGCGGCTCAAGCCCGCGAGCTCTGACTCAATCGTGAGCTGACTCGAAACGCGGTGCACTTTGTACTCCCCCATTCACAATACAGTTTTTCGTCACATTTGGGATAGTGGCAACAAAACGTCTTTCGATACTTTGCTACTTTCCCTGGATACTCGAGATCTGAGACCTGCATTTGTGCATTATCATTATTCTTTTCTTACAGATCTTGGGCGTGAGCGGGAACTGCTACTGCAGCACACTTGTAACTAGAGCAATGAAACATGGACGAAACTATGGATGACTCGTTTGCTACAGTGATAATCGAATGTGACTTAAAAAGGCGGTTGGTTCAATAAGCCAGCGTCGTGAACGGTTGAGGTGTTACACTTCCGAAAAGAAGAAAACAGGCAAGAGCTGGCATCACGTGAATGAAGTGGGTCTCTCACCCAAAAACTTCACGAGCAAGGTATATTGTGTTCCCGTCCTGCCTTCCTTCTAAATTATGGCACCGAGCGCTGAACCTCGACGGCTCCAAGATCTTCCTTGACGAAGGCTGCTTCCTTCCAACGGTGAAGACACCTCTCTCTCTACACCGTCTACCCAACTTCTGCCTACCTACGTTGACACCGCCTCTGACCTGCATCAACGAAATTCGCAAGGCTGAAGCCCGAGGCTGAGCTTCTCGCGACGACATGAGATGACCGACCACAATAGGAATCTGCAAGATGCAGAACCATGCAAGTCAAGTTCCGATCGTGCAATCGACAGAGGAAGCCTTGCTTTCTTGAAGACGAAGTTAGAGACACGGGCCGGTGACAACGTTATGAGCGTTCATGTCACCGCAGTCCCGGTCAAGCTAGCCAGCACCGCAATTGGGTACGTCTCTCTCTCCTCCCTCGATGCCGCGTCAACTTATTAACGAGCCTCCAGTTTAATTCGCACCATTCTGCCAAACGACGGTGGTGTTGATCTGCAGCACCTACGCAGATTCGCCAAGTATCACGAGGTCAATGATCATGTGCGAAGTGCCTACGCAAAGGTAGCACCGAGGAATGACAGTCAGAAAGTCTTTGTGATTGCAGCCCCAATAACGGTAACTACTCGGAAGTTCTTGGCGGATTCCCTGTCTCCAACACTGGGTAGCCTGGTTTTCTTCTCGATCGATGTTCCCCTCCAGGCGCCTACGTCTCCAGAGCAGGCGGCCGTTTGGTCTTCTCGATGGTGGCCTACAGTCTACAAGAAAAGCAATCCGTTTGGCCCTCATCCAAGTATAATGGCTAGAGCCGAAGAGGATATCGAGGGTGATGTCAAAAAGTGGATGGATTTGGCCGCAGAAGTAGCCCAGCAATCCAGGGCTGCAGGCTTCGGAGAAGCAGTTGGAGTGGTCATCGTCGAGAGGATAAATGGGGTTTCTCGTCCTGTAGCAGTCGCTGCCGATGCAAGGTGGTTGAACTGGCCCAGCCCAGGTCCTGGAAATGTCTCAGCTCATGCTGCCCTTCGAGCTATCGACATGGTTTCACAGTGGGTGCGCCGCAGCCATGAAGCCGTAGAAAACCAGGGCTTATCGACTGAGAACGTCGGTATATTTCGAGGCAAGCCTAGTCTTCCACTCGAACAAGAGCACTACCGGGCGCAAACCAACCAGACCGGCTACTTATGTCATGACCTTGAGATATATTGTACCCATGAGCCTTGCGTGATGTGTTCAATGGCTATCGTGCATTCAAGGTTTGGACGAGTCGTCTTCGAGCACCGGATGCATACTGGAGGGCTTTGTGCGGATGGAGGCCTAGGGCATGGTTTGTTCTGGCGTAAAGAGCTGAATTGGCAACTGTTGGCTTGGCAATGGACCCGACCTATCTCAGACACAGGAATTGGGCTCGATCAACTCCGCATCTCAGACGATAGGAACAGATGTGACGAGGTGTCTTCAAGGGCAGACTTTAACGCTTGAACCAGAAGATTACGACCCGACTGCACAATGGCCTCCAATCGTTTGCTCCAACGGCACCCGCCACCAGTACTATTCAACCGTCTTAGTCTCTTTAACATACCTAGCATGGATACAACCTTGTAATACGCCTACTTGCTTCGATCGTGCCCATGGTTTGAGAGGAGGAACTGGCTAGGAACTGGCTTGAAATGGCCGATCACTACCTTTGATGTGGTTTGTAAAAACAGACGAGATTGTGGAAATAGGACACGTGCTATTATGCTCGTTACTCGACTCAAACATGCGGTTGGGGAAAAGCTATCCAGTACATTACATTTAAGTCCAGTGTATTGACGCCTTTTCTGATTTGCGGCTTCCGAATTTCGCCTTGCCATCAGGTCTGTCGATGTGAAGATCCGTCTCTAGTGATGCCACAAGCAAGCCAGCCCAAAGATGCCTAAGCAAGATTCTGGCAGAACAAAATGCCTTCAGTTCCTCAACGAACGTCGACTCAGGGGTGAGTAAACAATGGGGCTTGCTCACGTGCTAAATCCCAGCTTTGTGCCAACCCCTATTTCTGTCAGCGTGCCTCACCACCTTCCAAACATCAATATCGATCCATTCATCTCTACCAAATCCCCCAATGCAGACTTCTCTTCTCGTCTGCATACCTAAATCATGCACACAAAACACGTGCTTCTCGGCCCACACACAAGAGACTGCCAAAAGAAAAAAAATGCCAAAAAAGAATGTGTTCTAATTAAGGTGGGCCTCAACTCGCAGATATTGCGGCTTCTAAAGTCGATATTAGTATTTGAATACTGAAATGACTTGCTGATGCAACATACCTGTGGATCGAACACAGTGCCTCCAGATGAATGGCTGAAGTGGACTTCAGTCTGGCGCTCTCCCAAGTGCTATATAGATGTTAGTTGGAATCTCTCGAATGATAAGAGAGGGGACTAACAGCTAAAGCCGCTTGTGATGTTTGTTGGGAGAATTGTGCTTTAGCGGTACTTGGCTGCATGTATTTCTCGATTCGGAAACCTGCTGCATACAGCTGTACATGTCTCGTGCTTTTCATTATCTATAGATTTCGTTAAGACACGCTTCCGTCCCATTTTCATTCACGGACCCCAGCCCCAGTAGCCAGCCGAGGACATTCTGATCAAGTCCCAGTTTTCTGGCTGCATTTTACTTTCATGTCTGCGCGAATGCAATATGTTGACCATGGATGGGCCAATAGCGACGCTGGAAATGTGTTGGTATTGGAAAAGTATATGCATTGTTGTTACATATTCAGCCCCTGTTTGAGGAAAGTACCCAGAACCGGACCCTGCGTGCTGTATAGTAGGCCAGTTTGTTCGATCTGAGTAATTGCTTATTGTTGATTTATCTCAAGTATACTTCGCGTATCCACTCTCACTACTGCATTTCGAATTTCCGGCACTGCTGGTAGTACCAGTTTGTATAACTCGCTCTAGTCTCAATCATTTTCAAAAGTGTCTCATCGACTGGGTGAAGTCGCTTCTACTGTTACGGGCCCTTGGCTGGGAGAATTGTAGCGGCGAGCTGTGGTCTCGGGGCTGTTATTTGGGTAGCTGGGTAGTGCAGAAGGTGGGGTGTGGTATATTTTCCTGTGTTCTACCTTTGAGGGCACTGGGCCATTATAAAAGCTTCCTTTCAGGGTAGCAAGCTCTAGTCATTTCCCCACGATCATGGGAAAACTAGACAACATTTGAGACAGATTGCTTGATGCTATTTTCCCCAAAAGAATCCCAAACGGGTATGTTTAATCGCTGCAAAAGGTATAGCATCAACGTAAACACAGCGGTAAAAAGAAAGAGAAACATATATCTAAACAACCATCTTTGCATCTGTATCTGTTCCGCCAGTTTCTAATGCATTCTCCTCTTCGCCACCCGTTGTCTTGGCTGCCGCGGCGGAAGTAAATGATTGCTCAAAGTCGCCGATAATGTCATCAATGTGCTCTGTTCCTACCGATATCCGGATGAGGTCCTGAAGATCTGTTAGTGTGCTTTCTCAAGAATCAAGATAGAAGCAGATTGCGCATACCTCAGTGACACCCGAAGCAGTCTTTTCATCATCTGACAATTGCTCATGAGTAGTCGACCATGGGTGAATAGCAAGAGTCTTTGAGTCTCCGACATTAGCCAGGTTGGAGATCAGCTTGAAGCCATCAACGACCTGACTGCCAGCAGCCCCACCCCCTTTGACACCGAAATTCAAAACGCCTCCAAATCCACGTTTCAGGTACTTCTTGGCAAGCTCGTGAGATGGATGGCTTTCAAGACCTGGATAAGAGACCCAAGAGACATGGGGGCTTTTCTCAAGCCACCTCGCCAAAGCCATAGCGTTCGAGGCATGGCGTTCAGCGCGCAGACTCAAGGTCTCGATACCTTGAATCAACTGGAAGGCAGCGAATGGGTTCAGCGCGCTTCCACAATCACGGAGGATTTCGACTCTGAGGCGGACGGCGAAGGTTATTGGGCCAAACGTTTCCCAGAATTTAAGGCCGTGGTATCCTGGAGATTCCTCCACCATCTCTGGGAATCGCTTGCCATTCTTGCCCCAGTCGAACTTCCCCGAATCGATAACTACACCTCCGATTGTTGTGCCGTGGCCTCCGATCCATTTTGTAGCGGAGTGAACAACGATGTCTGCGCCGTGATCGATTGGACGAATGAAATAACCTCCAGCACCGAAAGTATTGTCAACCTGACTAAATCAGTGGCACGAATAAAGAATGCCGGTAGAAATACTTACTACTACAGGAACACCCGCCTCATGAGCCACCTTTGTAATTGCCTCAAAATCCGGGACATTGTACTTCGGGTTGCCAATACTCTCAATATAGACCGCCTTTGTGTTTTCATCTATGGCGGCCGCGAAGTCCTCCGCCTTGTCTCCCTTGACGAATTTAGTATTTATGCCCAGTCTTGGTAAGAACACCTTCAATTGGTTGTAGGTTCCTCCGTACAGGTTCGTAGTCGATACGATATTGTCTCCTGCATGTGCCAAAGCCGAAAGTGCCATGAATTGAGCTGCTTGGCCAGAGCTGGCGGCCACGGCGGCCATTCCGCCTTCTAGAGCGGCCATTCGTTTCTCAAAGACATCGACGGTAGGCTGTATCGGATTGTGGTTAGCTAAGGTCATACGTTGACTAGCAGAGCCATGGAAGCTTTTGTGTAAAAGCTAGATAGAATTTGTAACAATCATGCTTGATGATGGATCAATGGAGAGTAAAGATTGCAATTCTGGATTGGGTATTCCCTGGGGCATGCTGAAATTTGAAGCTGCGGGAGAAAGGAGTGAAGAGGAGATTAGGGAAGTTCTTGCATACATTCATGATCCGGCTATAGATGTTACCATTTTCCTTGAGCCCGAACAGCCTTGCTCCATGAGCAGAGTCATTGAAAGTGAAACTCTGCAAATACAAATTAGCAGCCTGCATTCCACATTGTTTCTTGACTGACAGTGGTGGCATAGATCGGTACAGCCCGAGCATTGGTTGCTGGATCTGGCTCCTGGCCCGCGTGCAATTGCTGAGTTTCGAAATGGATGCTGTCGGGAGCCATTGTGTATATATGATCTGGACCTGGGATTTGATGTGCAGTAGAAATGTACTTGGATTTGTTCTCCTGGGTTGACAAGGGGTAGGCAGATGTAGAACAGGAAAGGAGGGGGAGCTTGAAGGTCTTCAAGTGTGGGGTAAAAGTACAAGACTTTAGGAAAAAGAAAACAGACAAACTTAAAGAGAAGATGTCCTTGAGCGATATACAGTAACCATCACGCCATCTCACCTGAGCATGAGTACACTTCAAGTGCTACCGCGGCCGACAACTTGGCTGACTGCTCGTAAGACTTGGTTAGCACCTTTCAGGCAATGCTTTTGATCGGATTCCGCAGCTCCATTTTACAGCTCCGAAGACGGCAAGCACCCGTCAACACCAAAGAGTGCCCAGCTACTGCGGACCGTACAGTACAATACAGACAGTACCCAGTGGTCAGGTATGCATGTCATGATTTGCACAAGGTCGGCCGCTGAGGGGGAGGGGAGGGGCAGACAAATGGCGTGCTGCTACAGTACGCTAGAACTGCGGGGCAATGGAACCGTCAGGGGACCTCGATTACTTTTGGAAAGTTCAGTACTGGAGAGTATATCAAACTGTAGGGCGGTTAGTAGTAATGGTTTAATGTCCTCAAGATGTTGAACCTTTTTATTCTAACATGCTTCAGCGTACCAAGGCTATGCCTCCCTTCTTTCTCGCTTCACCTGCCCTGCTCTTTCAATGATCTCTAGTCTTGCTTCAACAGCATAGACGGCACCATGAACAGGACAGGTTAGGTATACAATACCGCACGGGCAAAACTAAAACTCCAAGCCCAAATTCTCTAGTCACAAATCCAGCCACGACCTTCCCGGGAGCTTCGAGTAGTGAAAAGGCAATTTCCTCTTGGCGGCAGCGCAGAAGGTCGACTTTGGAGCTGCTTGAAGATACCAATAATGCTGAGAGCTCATGCTAGACGAAGCGGATGTTTTGACGCTTTCAAGATCATGTCTTGAGACTGCTCGGCCTGCTTTAACGATGCATCTTTGTTTCATCGCCGAGAGGTGCTCAGGCAATGCGTTGTCATCTTGAAACTGGACTGCACAGCAAACACACACGAAGCTTTATTTTATGGACTTGGATCAACCTCACATCTGTACAGGACGGTCAGTACCCAACGAAGCAGAAGATGCAGGGTAGGCTCAGTGTTGGCGGCTATAGATTGGCAACCATCTCGATCGGTACATAAGAACGTGAACCTCAATTCAGGCGATAATAACCCTGCACTTATGGAGTAGATCTGGAGATCGCGTTCCCTGTCCTATTTTAACGTCCTGGCCTGGCCCGACTGGCATTTGTGGTGCTCTATTGGTCCATGCCCTGTTTCACCATGATACAGAAGGGGTCAACACCACTGCTCCAGTTTTATGCAAAGCTTCTTGGAATATCATGGCAGTCTGCGACTTCCATCAGTCATATTTCCTCTCTTTCCTTTTTCTCTGTTGATATTTATTTTCTCCCCATATCTATCTTTCATCCATTCATTATACGCGCGCACCAGTGACAGCAGCAGCAACAGATCACCAGCTTGTATCATATATCTCCACGACAAAACGAAGTTTATCAGATATTATGGCGCTTGGATTACTCCTGCTTCTGCGGTGTGCCCAACTTATCTTTGCTCTGGTCATTGTTGGACTCTCGGGTTACGGTATGGAAAGACAATCTCAAAACAAGATATCAATAACTGACAGGTTCAAAGTCGCCCATTGGTATAATGCCGACACCTTAACCGCATCCCCAAAGCAAATCAACTTTTTGATCTTCGTCCCGGTCTTCTCTCTCATCTCCGTCTTCTATCTCGAGTTTGTTCCGCGCTTCGCGCCAAAGGGTAAGCCCTCAATATATCCCCGAGCTCTGAAGATAGACTAATCCTGGGCAGCTTCTCACCCTTTCGCACACTTTGCAGTTGAGGTCTTGAACACCTTGTTCTACTTTGCAGGATTCATTGCACTTGCTGTCTTCATCGGCAAGCTGCTCTTCTGCCGTGGTTCGGTCTGTTCGGCTGCACGAGCAGATGCTGTCTTTGCCGCCTTTAGCTGGATTCTATGGGCTGCTAGTTCTGTTGTTGGTGCTTTGAAGATATTCAAAGGCGGGTTTCAGAAGATGAAGGCGGGTGGCCAATCAACTTCGGTCATGAAAGAAATGCCTGCTCAGCCATAGGCAGCTGGCCTATCGAGATGGGGAGAAGAGCAACGACGTTATGGAAAATGAGCCGAGGAGAAGGGATACACTAAAGGAAAGTGGTCTTGAAGACTTCTTCTATGAACGAAATTATTTATGATTATTACGCGTGTTTGGCGTTGGACTTTCGCAAAGGAGTTTGGTTATGGACAATAGGGGTAGCAATGGCTCTATATATTTGCTGTGCAAACAATAATGAATGGATACAATAGATGGACTATTCAAACAACAGGGCAATCGTGGAATGTGACTTGGAAGAGCGGGTTCTGGGACTTCCTAAGAGTCTATACTGACGAGACATGAAGGAAATGGAATGGCTCACACTTGCACCAGTAACATCACAATCAAACTCGATCGAAATTGAAGAGACAATACCCTCTGAAGGACTGGAGAATAAGTCGACAAGATACCCAACCTACTGTCTCGGGAACTAAGTCCGCCATCTTGTTCTATCAACCTTAAAGCTGCCTTCTGTTGGGAGAATTCGTGATACGGCGTCCATGATTGTCTTATAGGTAGTAAAGTATTTGTACTCCTCCTTTCGACTGAAAGATCTTAGATGGCCCATATGAGACAAAAGTATAGAATCCCAAGTAAAATGTCGTCAAAGTAAAGTAAAAACTCCATCATTCGCAATTTGGTCAAAGCTTGCTTGCTTGCCCGGCCTGGCCTCTAGAAAGTTTACGCGACATCGCATCACAACCTCACATCTAGCCTCTCCTCTCTCTCCAGAACCCCAAGCTCTCCAGAGTCTCCACCACCACACCACAATCCAAAATGCACCTCTCAACCAGCATCCCCTTCAT